>CM069448.1:47397647-47561152 GCA_035610835.1 Ophiura sarsii
AAAAAGAGAAAAGAAGAAAAAAAGGAGACTTCTGAAACATCTGCCTGGTGCATCCATTACCTACATATACGTACCTACGTTCTTTGTTGAATGTAAATGGCACATAAGCTCAGAGATTGGGATACTTTGTAATGGCGGGCTTTTCAATTCTGAATATAAAGCATGCTGTTTTGTTGAAGATAAAAACTAAATGACGCTCCCGTGGACAAGTCAGTTTTGTGCATGCTTTCTGTAGTGAACCATATCTGAAGAACCAAACAAGCTAAACGCGCCATTTGTTCAGGATAATTTCAAATTGACTGCTGATTAAGACTAAATAAACATAAATTCTCTGAAACTATAAATGTGTTTGAAAAATTACTTTGAACTTGGGTCAACTTTTTTTTGAACCACCCGGTATACTTGGTCTTCATAATAACCTCTCTATAAAACCAAAGTAAAATGGTTTCTTTTTCGTATATGTTTAACAGCTTTTTCGAATAGATGAATACCAATATGCATCTTTGTGTCAGCTTTACATTTATACCAATGAATTCGATGAGCCGTTTTAATATTGATAAAAGCAATGTTATTAATTATACGAGGGTCATTTATTAAGTTCTACCTCCTACCTCATAACTTTGCTATTATAGCAAGCCAGTCGTATGAAATATTCCACATTTGAAGCTTTGAATCTCAGCTACAAAATCATAGTAGATTGGTTTGAATACTCATTGTACTTTTCTGGATATGCAGTAAAAACCAAACTTTTATTTAGTGCGACGGAAACGGTAAAAACAGCCAAATGTCTCCTAGTGCTATTCATTTGGCCAATTCTAAGAGACAATGTGTACCTATCGGTCAATTACAATCGTTCTAAGTTACAAATATCTCTTGAACAGACTTTAAACAATACAAGTGACTGGTTTCTTGCGGAAAATGCCCTATAATTAGCCAGAACCAGACCAGGACAGCCATCAATTTTAACCCCTACCCTAGCGAACCGCTGCAAAAATCATATTGCTTTTCATCTCTAGTTCCTATAGGAACTAAGAGGTCTTCATTATACAGGACTAAATGGATATATTTCAAGTCTCTCGAAGATATATTTTTCTATCACTGACTACCTGATGAAGTATTCTAAATGTTGCATATAAGGAAAACTAATAAAGATACTATCATATTAAGATTTAACATGCGAGGCATCAGTGTGGCTTGACTTGTAACCTTTGACTGAATATCTGTATTCCAGTATGCTAAAGGCGTGTCAATACATTCGAGTTGATATTATAATATTTGTGAGCTACAAAGGTTAATATTTTCTACAATCTGATTTACACATGATAGTATAGCATTATATTCAGAAATCATCAATTGTTTCTATTTTCAGTTCAAATTGGGCGGTTATATTATACTTATCATACAATACGGAGAGAAAACGAAAAAAAACCCACATGTATTTATCTTTGGGGTAATTTTCCGTCGGTCCGTTGTCCAAAATTTCTCTCTGGCTTTGATTGCACCACGACAAAAGTCAAATAGGTATCAATTAGCATTTACTATAAATGTGTAGCTATGATTCAGAGCTATAATCATGACAAATGTCATGAGGCTGACATTCATATTAGCGATGTTATGAGTGAGGAGGTAGAACTTATTGAATGACCCTCGTATATAGTCATTCCTATGAATAGCATTCGATTACATTTGAGACTTTTAAGTCTCAAATTAACATTTAAAAATGTTAGAAATTATGTGACTTACTTTCTTTACCCGCATTATCGGGTATCAGTGATAACTTCGGCGCAGCCAAGATAGGATACACAAGCGTTGTAACTATCACCAAATTTAATAAAGCGTATTTCGCCATGTTTGATCTCAGATGTAAAGTGTAAGGTGCTAAATGCCGTTTGTCACCAATTAGTGTGCTATCGGTGCAGCATAAACTGTGTAATGCTCTGTAGCAGCATCGATATCCTCCACAGGCTTTCTGATGAGTATGTCTCTTTTTATATGCTTTGCAACGCACAAATCTAATGCCTTCAATACTTGGATGACTTTTGATTAAATCTTCGCCAAACTACTACCAAACTATTAGTGGGTGAGTGAATAAACTGTGGCATCCGTTTGTCATTGACATCCGGTATGGCCTACCAAACGGAAGTACATTCAACTATGGGATGGTTAGTATACGGGTTTGGATAATGTGCGAGTTGCGAGTTGCTAGTGCGAGTTGATAGTTGCGAGTTGCGAGTTCGAGTTGCGAGTGCGAGTTGCGAGTTCGAGTTGCGAGTTGCGAGTTGCGAGTTGAAATGTGCGAGTTGCGAGTTAAATTTTGCGAGTTCGAGTTGCGAGTTACGAGTTGCGAGTTGAAATGTGCGAGTTGGCGAGTTAAAAATGCGAGTTGATATTTGCGAGTTGTCACTTGCGAGTTGCGAGTTCCCTATATTGATAGTTACTTTCATTTCAATTAAAGTTCAATTATAGCTCAATTAAAACACTTTGAGATATTTATATCATGATAATTTGATATGTATGATAAGGTACATTTTGGTACCAAAGTCAATGTTATATCACATTCCAAACCATGTTACAGATGATTCAAAATCACTTTGTCCTTATTAAAAACATCAAATACAAATAAGTCAGTTATGGCATTTTTGGTGTTGGTTTTGTTAACAATTCAATAGAGTAAATGAAAATTGAATACCTCAAAATCATAGGCATAAATCCGGGGGGGGGGGGGGGGGGGGTGTATTTCACACATATGTGCTGTTAAAATTCAAATTAGTTACTCCTGCATTGTGCTTTTTTTACTCATGTTGGGTCACATTATTCTATGCATGGATTGTACAAGTACAAGCTGTACAATGTACTAAAATTACTAAAGATAAAAGTGATGCATCATTATACATACAAATTAACATATTAATTGTAACCTGTGTGATGAATCAATAAAGTACTATGTTAATAATAAGATAGAAAAAAAGTTGAAACATGTATTGTCATTTGTCTGTGTGTTTTTGTAGCTGTTCAAAGAAAACATAATATTGTTGCAACATTGATATCATTTACCTCTACCCCTGCCTCTCACATACCTGTATTTCTAAGTATGTGAAGCCGCATATTCATATGTGATCAGCTCAATTTATTTGTTTTATACTTGTCAACAACAACATTTTTAAAGCAAATAATACATTAGGGAGGGGGGGGGGGGGGGGGGGGGGGGGGGGGGGGGGAGGAGGGAGGAGAAGCTGAAGAAAATGACATGGCCCCCTTTCCTAGATACTAAAAGTTATGACCCCCCCCCCCACCTCTAGAACGTACAAAAAAGTTATGATCCCCCTTTTTGTACACACAAATAGGCCTGCAAAAAAATTTGCAGAAAAGATCAATAAATAATGAAGTCCTCTAGTTCTCTTCTGTTTGATATTCTTCTGAACGTGTTGAGTTGGTGCCGCTATCCCAACTATATCACTTCTTGCATTACTACTCTCCAAGTTTTCACTGTCATCAACTGCATCACTACTTGTGTAATCACTGTCTTGTAAACTCCTTGCATCTTCAACTTCGCTGTCAGATTCAACATGCACTTCCATCAGCACCCATGTCCTGCTCTTGCTAAATGTGTGTGCTGATTCTTCTCAATTTGTCATTTTTTTGCCACTTGTAGATAAATTGTGATTGAGAATTATTTTAGTGGGGCATAAAGAAAGAAGATGCGCATCAAGCACGCACATTTTTTACCATTTTACGCCAACATTGTCAAATGTGTATAATATGAACTAATTTTGTATTACAAATGAGCACTTTGCGCACCCAATTTAGCTGTTTCATGCTAAAATTGTTAATTTTGGTCTAGTTTAACCTTTCATTTCCTTAAAAAGTTATAACCCCCTGTTTCATGCCGCTCCCCCCCCCCCTTTTCCGGTAGAAATAATGACGGTCCTTATGTCTGTAAAATATTAGGGGCCAGAAATGTTCATTTAGAAATGATACTAGTATAAAATATGGTAAATTACTGCTTAAGGTGGTTAACCACCCGTCAGTTTGTGTACTACTCAATACGCACATTTTGTGTGACTTTGTGCTTCTAAAATAAGAACCATTTAAGTTTCAAACTTTTGAATGTGACAATTTTAAGATGACCTTTCATGTTAAATTTAAAATCCCACATTAAGTTGAAAATCTGGCCAGCACTTTTAATAACAAGCGTGAATTACTGCTAAAATAAATAGACTAGCCTCCACTCCAATGGTAAGTAAAGTACCGACGTAGCATAGAAACATTAAGTCGGCCACAGGTTGATAGCAAATAAAATATTAACACATTTACATAAATCACAAATATGAAGAACTCGCAACTCGCAATGGACAACTCGCAAATATTAACTCGCAAAATCCAACTCGCAACTCGCACATTTGAACTCGCAACTCGCAACTCGCAATTCGAACTCGCAAAGTCCAACTCGCAACTCGCACATTTGAACTCGCAACTCGCAACTCGCAATTCGAACTCGCAAAGTCCAACTCACAACTCGCACATTTGAACTCGCAACTCGCAACTCGCAACTCCAACTCGCAACTCGCACTCGCAACTCGAACTCGCAACTCGCAACTCGCAACTCGCAACTCGCAACTCGCAACTCGCAAAATACCTTCCTCCTTAGTATACAGTACTGTAACAGTATAGGCCTAGTCAAGGGCTCTTCCATAATACATCTTACGGGTAGGCCTTGGTTAGGTGAGTTGGTATACGTTAGATGCCATTCAATTGTAAATATTTTAACATTAAATGATCATCAAACAGATTAAATGTAGCTTGACAATGCCAAAGGAAGGAACTAATAAAAAGGTTCTCCTAACATATGTTGTGTTTGATCATAATACATTGATAAAGATGAAAATATATAGGTCTACACTGAGTTTTCACAATCAAGTATCAAGTGCCATCAAGTGGTCGTAAAATATGCCCTTAAATCCAGAACTACAGGAATCTTTCACACATGTAAATGACACCACACCGAGTATTAAAAAACAACTCGAAATACTGGATTATCCTTATAAATTATAGTGAATACACACTTAATGGAATATGATGGCTGATTTCTACCACAATACAATGACAAAATAGAGAGGGGAGAGGAGAGGATGGGGTAGAGAGGGGATGGAGAGAAGGGGTGAGAAGGGAAGAAATTGATTACCGAAAATTGCCCCAGAAGATGATTCATAGTAATGGCTATAACTTGCAAGGAATAAGACATTATTTCAACGTTTGGATATTTTCTATACTGATAAATAAATCCATTCTTCCTATTGGAGTTTACATGCGTTTATACACTCGGACTTTTATTTATTAAAGGAACAATAATTCTAAAAACAGTATTTCTTAAATAATTTGATACTAGGCTATAATATAAACCTATATTAAATATCTGTAAGATGAGTGGTGAATATTTTGAAGTCCAATGAGACTGAAATAATAAAAAATAAATAAATAAATGAAATAATGACATTGACACAAGTGCGATACACACTCCAAAGATTAACCTGAAAATAAAAGGTCAAACCGGATATCCTACCATTAGGCCTACCAGACTTGTGCATCAAACGTGACTTGAATTGGATTATCGGATCTGGATTACTCAGTAATGATACGTCATTTTCGATATTTTGTATCAAAAGAAAACCCATGGTTTTTCTCAATATTTCTGTAAAGTCTTAGGCGCAAGATATGTTCCATTTAGCATGTGTTTAGCCCGGGGTGTTATAGACGATTTAAGGCCAAATGCAGTGAATTACCGCCAAAAGGTGGTTAACCGACGTACAGGCTATTTGTGTACTACTTTATAAATGGGCAATTTTCATGTCACCTTGTGCTTCTAAAATAAAAACAATTGGAGTTATGCAACTCAAACTTTGGAATATATTGACTCTCCTTGTATAGAATAGAAAACATCAAGTTGAAAATCAGGCCAGAGATCGGAACACCAAGAATTGTACAGGGTGTCCCAAAAGTGTATATCCTTTTTTATAAGGCTTTGTAAAACTCTCTGCCATGCACTTATAACAGCATCAGATACGGATCAATTTAATTAAATTGACGTACAAGATGTTTAAAGGACAGTAAGTTAAAACCCAACTGTAGGGCCTATAATTAGTGGAAAGAAGCCATATTATTTTCAAAACAAGTTGGATTTTGAAAAAGTAACTTTGTGTAATTAAAATGAAATCAATCGTATATACATGCACCATTTGTCTATGGTGAATCGTTAACGCTTTCCAAGCGACATGCGTCAGCAGACGACATTCCAAAATGTTTCAAAAATGTCGAAATTATTGAATTTCATCACCATATTTGGAATTACCATGATAATTGCGTTATACTAAGGGTCCATATCCAAATACTATATTAGTATTTCTTAAAGAATATAACACAACCTTCCTTGCGCCTTTGATCTGTCTGCTTCACTAATACAGCCATCGAGAGTACTACAATAGTTCTATTGTTAACGCCAGATAAGTAGAGAGGTTTCTAGTTAATCACCGATCTTTTTCCGATGCTTTTAACAATAGAACGAAATACCGTTGGAAAAACGCTTTTAAATCGCTAGAAAAATGCTTTAAAAGCACTGAGAGTTTGGATATGGACCCTAATACAAACATGCCTAGTTTTAGACCATGATATTTCTGTACATTTCAATGGCAATCAGGTGTTGATTCATCTCAGTGCACAGTGTTTTTCTACTGCATGCTGGGATTACATTGCAGCAACCTCTGATACAACCTTTACTTAAAATGTTTAGATTACTTGAACAAATAATGTACATTTCAGCCAAGATGTTGTAAATCAATGACATTATGGGTTATTCTTTGAAAGTTATTCATTACCGGTGATTGCTTTTTGAGATTATGCATTATGTATAGGCAAGTTGATAATTGGAAAGGTTACTTGTTTTTGCTTATACTCTCTGTAATCCCGGTGTAAAAAGAATGAACAATTGATCAAGCCGGGGATATTTTGGTATTTTTATTACTTCTCTGATTGAATTTCTTTTTATAGCAGAATTAATTCTACTGCACTTTTGATCCATTATTGTTAATGGAAAATACTGTAAATACACCTATACGTAGATAATTGACATTTGTTGAGATTTATTTTTATCAGTATTTCCGTTTCTGTCAATTTGTGCATAGCAGATATTAAGCATTGGTAAAGGGTGGTGTCACCAGTCTGAGATTTGGAAATGTCCGGCTTTCAACTCGTACCTCATATCCGTCAAAACAGCCTGATTGAGTTGGTGATCAGGTTGGGGATATTTTTGGCATATGCTGAGCAAGTAGAGTGACAACACAGTTAGATATCTCGTTAAAATTACGGAAACCAGTAAATTGAATATTCCGTATCCGCCTCCCCTCCCCCCAAAAAAGAAAAACCCCACCCCAACAACTACACCGCCGGAATCGTTCCATAAAGCATATATTTATATGCTAATTTAGTGTAATTTCAACCAACCACGCCCAAACACTTACACATCATCCATGTAACATAATTATGCTTACCCCGGCCCTCCACTACCTGTTTGATTTTACGGAAGAAAAACAAATCCGGACATTTGCTGCCGAAAAACCAAATCCTGTTCTTAGTTTGGCCTCTTGGTCTTTGTATGAGGAGAGAGAATTCTAACTTAGCTGCCATTATCTGTAGAAAAAGGGTTGAACATATGCAGTCAAAAGCCTTCTATATATGACACATTAGGTGGATGAAGTTGTATGTTCTTGTCCGTAAGCAGTTCTTCAAATTTACCATTTTGATTTTTTTTGTGCCTCCAAAACCCTGCCCGTTCTTGCGGTAACTTCTCTATACATGTTCTAATTCTCTCTGCAATAACGATGTAGGCCTTTACTGGCAGGGATTTAAGGTGGTTAAATTTAATTAGTATTTAACCTCAAGAAAAACAACCGACTCCAGTGATTTATTGGAATATGCTTCTTCAAATTTTAATTTCACATTGTCTGAGACTAATATATAACTATTTCGCAAAGCCTTTTTCAGGTTCTTCTGACAAATACTTTTGTGTTTGTATTTGTGTGGCCTTAATCAGATGATTGCCGTATACGGATGGAGGTACGTACATGGCAACTTCAAGTTTCCGACCAGATGAAACAGTTCTTGACTCAAAGTGACCCCACCCATTCCTTACCATAAAAGGGGTGCCCAACTTCCTATATACCTGTATACCCTGCATATTGGAAAATATATTTTTCTATGTGATATCATCATTGCTTCGTGTGTGATACGCAGTATCAATGTGTGTGTGTAATGAATGCGGTAACAAATTACGGGGAAGACATTTGCTCACTTAATGTTTATCTTAGATTTCTAGTAACGATTATTGATTTTGAATAAGCTAACATATGAGCACCTGGACAGGACATGAGCTTTTTGTGTTAGGTGTATACTTATACTTCAACGGTTGCAGTTTGGTCTCTTCTCTCCTCGCAATTTATAATTAGTTGTTATATTCTATCTAAGGCTATACGTATAGAACAGGGTATCAGAAGGAACGCGGACTGAGTTGTGAAAACACTAGGATGATTAACGTTACACATAACTCCACGTTACCTGCAGACAATGACATACATGTATTAAACACATGTCACAATGTAAAAATGCTGTATGTTACATTGAGCATACAGGTTATATTGTGTGTTTTTGGAACTTTTTTAAATATTCTTGCTTGCATCATAATCGCACGATACAAACGTTTACATACACTATTCAACGCTTTGGTATTCGATCTGGCTGCTGGAGACTTATTTGCATCAGCAGTGGCGACACCGCTGTCTCACGTATTTGGTCAATTTTATCTACGCAATATATACCTCTTTCATACACCTTTGTGTAAAATCCTGAGTTTCTGTTTGCATCTTCCGAAGTGGCATTCCTTACTAATTATGACAGAAATGCCGATTATCAGAACTTTTGGAGTTGCAAGTCATCGTCCATGGAAACCATCTAAATATGCTATGGGAGGAATGATCAGCTTCAACGTTGTAACGACCGTATTGTATGCTGGATATCGCAGTTTTCTTTCGGAGACAAACATATGCCATAGCATAAGAAAAGTGCACCAAGATGGCCATATGATGCTCAATCTTGGAGCATTTGTGTTGCTTTTTGTGATGCTTACCCTGGCGTATGTGTGGTTGTATATATTAACCCGTAAACGTTCCGCTGTAATTGCCCCAGCGGTACGCAATAATCATCATGCTACCAGTAGATATGATATCATTACACTTAGAGCGAGCATTATAATCGTCGTGTCATATATTGTGTACCATGTGCCATATATTTTGTATATTCTTTTAGTGGAGATCGGTGCCACAGATGATCATTCATATTGTGCACATTCCCTTGTTGTTGTTTGTGCATCTATGAGTTCTGTAGGAAATACAATGATAGTTTGTTGGACATCAAAGGATTACCGCAAGCATGTGCTGATGACACTAAAGATAGCCCAGTAAGGATGACGTTCATTCTTTACACCAGTGCTTCAGATCCGAGAAATGCGATCTGATGTCTGACAAATTAAGTGTATGCCGAAAGTGACCGACATTTTCAAAGTAGCCTAAATATTGGAAATGGATATATAAATCGCATTATACTTATAAAATGATATTTAAGCCGCCTCAAAGATCATTATCAGACTAAATTTGGGCACATGCATCTAATTGTATTTATTTCAGATACACAACTGAACACTGGTGGTCTATCTGATTTTAAAGCACCTTTGCCCGCTTTACAATTACACGTGTTCATCTATCGCCCACAGTTATAGGAACACACTCTATATGCCGATAACAATAACATTTTATTGCATGTTTCATAACGATTCCCAGCCTTTTATCATTCATAGATATATATCTTTTCATGCAAAATGCCTCGATTATTTCAAATGCATATGTGCTCTACTGAAGATAGCAATTACTATTAGGCTCATAATCTCCTCATAAACTGTATATCCATCTATGGATTCTTCTTCTTGTATATATTTGGGTTTAGTGTCATTTTTGTGCTGACAATTTGCAGAGGCAAAGACATTGTTCGTCTACAACGCTTAATAAACCCGCATTGTAATCAAGGTTCCACGCCGTCATCCCTCATCTTCTCTGTTGATCTCACTACACTGGTTGCCAATTGACAAACGTATCAATTTCAAGACTCTCCTTTATATCTATACTAGGCTCTGAATAGTCTGTCGCCAATTTATCTTTCTGACTGCTACCATTTATGTTTCATCAAGGACAGGTCTTCGCTCCAACCTCGACAAGACCCGTCTTATTATTCCCAAAAGTAAAAAACAGATTGGCGATAGATCCTTCGGAGTCTATGGCCCAACCCTCTGGAACAAGTTGCCACAATCAATACGCTTGTCACCCACTGTTGATGCATTCAAACGCAGCCTCCAAACACATTTATTCTTGTGATTCCTCTTGCTGATGTTGTATTGAATAGGTTTCGTTGTGCTTTTGTATTAAACTGTAATCTAGTATGTATTTGTTGTGAAGCGCAATGATCATTATTTTGGAATTGCGCTAATTTTAAAGTTTGAAATCATACAGCACAAAAATAATAATAAACAGTGCTACACAGTGCTTATATATTTTATAAGCACTGTTTATTATTATTTTTGTGCTGTATGATTTTAAACTTTATACTTTGTTTCTTTCACGTAGTACAAATAATACAATTATAGTTTGTTGGACATCAACGGATAGGCCAGTAAGGTTGATGTTCATTCTCTCGTAGATAATGAAGGTATGGATGGCGAAGTAAGTACTTTCTATTTGAAACTATGCTCGTCTCGGATTAGATACGCTCATCACAAAAGCCCGTGTAGTCTTTTGCACTGGTAGTGGTACTGTCCTGAAACAACTTCTCCACAATTTATAAATTAAATGTCATTCTCGATCCATGCGTTAAATATTGATTTGAAAAGACGTTCTCGTTGTCCATCGAACTCATGGGTTCGAGTTTAGGTGTTATTAAAAACTGGGTAAAGTAGATGTCTATAAAACTTCACAAAGAGTGTCACATTAATCGCATCAGTGAATGTTCGTATTAATTGAATATACCGGGTGGTGCAAAAAAAGTTGACCCAAGTTCAAAGTAATTTTTCAACCACATTTAAAGTTTCAGATAATTTCTGTTTGCTTAGTCTTAATCAGCAGTAAGTTTTGAAATTATCCCGATAAGATGGTACATTTATCTTGGTTGGTTCTTCAGATATGGTTCATTACAGAAAGCATGCACAAAGCTGCCTTGGCCACGGGAGCGTCCTTTAGTAGAGATGGAATGCACAAAGTGGACTTACACACGATTGGTCACAAATTGTAAAAATAGGAGAAAAAGAAACAAGGAGACATCTGAGACATCTGTCTGGTGCTTGACATTACCTACCTATACGTATCTACTTTTCTTTGTTGAATGTGAATGGCACATAAGCATAGTGATTGGGATACTTTGTCAGGGCGGGCTTTTCAATTCTGCAACTAGAGCATGCTGTTTTGTTTAAGACAAAAACTAAATAACGCTCCCGTGGACAAGTCAGTTTTGTACATGTTTTCTGTAATGAACCATATCTGAAGAACCAAACAAGCAAAACGTGCCATCTTTTCAGGATAACTTCTCAAACTTGTGTGTTATATACGGTATCCCATCAGCTTTTATGAAATATGATTTTGCTGCAATAGACTAGCAGTACCCACATTTATTACCGGGCTTTTCAAACATGACAGTTATACAGGCGTGAGCGAGACGCACATAAAGGGTTCAACAAAAGAAAGTATACCACTTTGTTTATGTCATTTTGAGTAACTTTCAATTTGTTCTTGACCAAACAGGCTAGATAGGCATTTAGATGAATCTTTTAGGCATAATTTGATACCAAATTTGCCCCCTAACAACAAAGATAAACCATGATTAGCACCATTTAAAGGAAAATATCCCATTTTCAAAAGTCGCATTTCCAATACACAGCACGTGAAGAAATGGCCAATAATTATTGTTAAAGGAAGGGTCCCGCAAGCACAACATTGAGCATTATTTGTTAGAAAAATAATTATCGAGCCGAAATTACGTAATTATATAGAACAAAACACCATACTAGTCACACAAATGAATAAAAACTGCCATCACTCAACATGCAATTTTTAAAATTCGCGGCGATCAAAAGTCCCGGTGTCGATGACGTCACAGGTATCGGTGCTAAAATTTGCGCATGTGCATTGTATAACTATGACATCATCGACACTGGGATTTTCGATCGCCGCGAATTTTAAAAAGTGCATGTTGAGAGATTGCGGTTTTTATTTGTTTTTGTCATAAGTGTGGTGTTTTGTTCTATATAATTACAAAAGTTGGGCTTGATAGTTATTTTTCTAACATATAATGCACACTTTTATGCTTGCGGGACACTTCCTTTAACACACACATATGCCGTATTTATCCCGTACTGATCACCGCGCATATCCCTCAATGCGCGGGCTAATTCAAATGTAAACTGTTGCATGGGTGAAGGATTTGAATGTAAAGGAATGTTAATGGATGGGGAGAACATGGACAGATTAACCAAATCTTCTCGTGCTGTGTATTGGAAATGCGACTTTTGAAAATGGGATATTTTCCTTTAAATGGTGCTAATCATGGTTTATCGTTGTTGTTAGGGGGCAAATTTGGTATCAAATTATGCCTAAAAGATCCATCTAAATGCCTATCTAGCCTGTTTGGACAAAAACAAATTGAAAGTTACTCAAAATGACATAAACAAAGTGGTATACTTTCTTTTGTTGAACCCTTTAGTATCAGCCATCGGTGTACCTTCATTTTTCTCCAACCAGCCAGAGAAAAAAAATCAAAGCAAAAAAACAGGTGACCCGGCCAGTTTGTGTACTGCTCAATGGGCTAATTCATGGCACTTGTCACTTTAGCTTCTGAAATGAGAACCATTGGAGTTACGCAACTCAAACTTTGGAATATGACTATTTTAAGGATGACCCTTCACATAGAATAGAAAACATCAAGTTGAAAATCGGGCCACCAATCGGAACACCAATCTTTAATGTAAGAATGTAAATTTCAGCCTAGATGTATAAAATGCTCAATTTATTTTTCCAAGAAAATCAATGACATTTGGTATTCTTTGAAGTTTAGATTCATTAATTGCTTTTTGATATTCTATAGGCAAGTTGACAATTTGAAAGGTTACTTGTACTGTAACTGCTTACTCTCTGTGTAATATTTTGGTATTTTTATTACTTTTCTACTTGAAATCTTTTCTAGCAGACTTATTTCTACTGTACTTTCGATCCATTATCGTTTAATGGAAGATACACCTACGTAATAGATAATTGAGATTTTTTGAGATTTGTTTATATCAGTATTTCCGTTTATGTCAATTTGTGCATAACATATATTAAGCATAAGGGTGGTGTCACCAGCATGAGTGAATTGGTGATTTTCCGCTTTGATATTAATGGATGTTAAATTTAAACTAATATTAAAACTCGTATTCCTTGTACTGGTTACCATGGTTGTAACATGCCCTTCAAAAGGGCATATTTATTTATAACAAGGTATTTATAACAAGCAATAGAAAGTGATAGTCTCTCTGCATGTTTGTTTGCGGGATTTAATTTCGGAGTTCACTGCCTTTGTTGTTTGCGCCCACGTTTCAAAACAAATCCCCACTTCAAAGTGCTGTAAAGTAAAGCTTAGGTCAAATTGTTAACAAAAAAAAACAAGTTTTTATTATTCTCAGACATTGTGACATTGCGAAATACCACATCCGAGTCATTTTGTTGCTTCATCACGGACACAGAGCCCGTCTCATGTTAAAAAAATACCGCATCTCGCATAGCATTTTTTACTAAAAATAAATTCGCATTTTGCATAGCCATTTTCAGGGTTGATTGAACTTAGGAGCACTTACACCTTACAGTTCCTGACCAGTTGCTCATATGTTAATTAATTCAAAATCAATAATCGGTACCAAAAATATATAAGATATAAGATATAAGATAATGCATTAAGTGCGCAAATTTCGTCCCTGTAATTTGCCTCCTCTTTCATAAATATCGATAATGTTTTTAAAGTTATGATACAATCATGTTAATTAAAGGGACACAATGTCATGTTGATTTTTTTAAATTTTAATCAATTTACTTTAGAATTCAAGATGAACATTAAAAATTGCCATTATTGTTGTTTCTACTAAAAAAAACACCCAACAAAACTTGATTAAAACAATGTTTTAAATATGTTGGAATACCACCCTAACCTAGTCCGTCGAGAAGTCCCACTCTCGACGGCCAGGGAGGTATAGAGCGCCACCGGCGAGAACCGACATGCCCGAGCCGAACGAGAAGTCCCACTCGCCCTGGGAGGTATAGAGCGCCACCAGCGAGAACCGACATGCCCGAGCCGAAGGCGCCTTCGGCTCGGGCCTGTCGGTTCTCGCCGGTGGCGCTCTATATCTCTGTGGGCGAGGGGACTTCTCGACGGACTACCCTAACCATGTAAACTGCTGGTTGCGGCTCTACCAGCATTTTTGAATCGACGTTTTGTTGTACAAAGAGGGCTGATTTTTCTCATCCTTAAAGGTGTAAGTTCATACATGTAATACAATTGTAAACAAATACAAATCCCAGTTTTTATCATATAATTTTGTTATTGAGGGCGCTGCCTCCACCCTATCTATTAATGCCCCTTTAAGTGACCAGACTAACCTAACGAAAAAAAACCCGAGTTGTAATGTAACAAATATATTTTTCTATGTGATATCATCATTGCTTAGTGTGTGATACGCAGTATCAATGTGAGTGTGTAATGAATGCGTCATCAAATTACGATAAAGACATTTGCTCACTTAATGTTTATCTTAGATTTCTAGTAACGATCATTGATTTTGAATTAGCTAACATATTGAGCACCTGGACAGGAGCTTTTTGTGTTAGGTGTATACTTATATTTCAACGGTTGCAGTTTAGTTGCAGCTACAAATGTATTTCCCAATCGCGATTATTATTAGTTGTTATATTCTATCTAAGGCTACGTATAGAACAGGGTCGGAACGGAAAGGAACGCGGACTGAGTTGTAAAAACAAGGATGATTAACGTTACACATAACTCCACGTTACCTGCAGACAATGACATATTAAACACATGTCACAATGTAAAAATGCTGTATGTTACATTGAGCATACAGGTTATATTGTGTGTTCTTGGAACTTTTTTTAACGCTCTTGCTTGCATCATAATCGCACGATACAAACGTTTACATACAATATTCAACGCTTTGGTATTCGCTCTGGCTGCCGGAGACTTATTTGCATCAGCAGTGGCGACACCGCTGTCTCACGTATTTGGTCAATTTTATCTACGCAATATATACCTCTTTCATACACCTTTGTGTAAAATCATGGTATTCTGTTTGCATCTTCCGAAGTGGCATTCCTTCCTAATTATGACAGAAATGCCGATTATTAGAACTTTTGGAGTTGCAAGTCATCGTCCATGGAAACCGTCTAAATATGCTATGGGAGGAATGATCAGCTTCAACGTTGTAACGACCGTATTGTATGCTGGATATCGCAGTTTTCTTTCGGAGACAAACATATGCCATAGCATAAGAAAAGTGCACCAAGATGGCCATATGATGCTCAATCTTGGAGCATTTGTGTTGCTTTTTGTGATGCTTACCCTGGCGTATGTGTGGTTGTATATATTAACCCGTAAACGTTCCGCTGTAATTGCCCCAGCGGTACGCAATAATCATCATGCTATCAGTAGATATGATATCATTACACTTAGAGCGAGCATTATAATCGTCGTGTCATATATTGTGTACCATGTGCCATATATTTTGTATATTCTTTTAGTGGAGATCGGTGCCACAGATGACCATTCATATTGTGCACATTCCCTTGTTGTTGTTTGTGCATCTATGAGTTCTGTAGGAAATACAATTATAGTTTGTTGGACATCAAAGGATTACCGCAAGCATGTGTTGATGACACTAAAGATAGCCCAGTAAGGATGATGTTCATTCTCTACACCAGTGCTTCAGATCCGAGAAATGCGACCTGATGTCACGTCTGACAAATGCATTGTATGCTGAAAGTGACCGACATTTTCAAATTAGCCCAAATATCGGAAATCGATATATAAATCACATTATATTTTTGAAATGATATTTAAGCCGCCTCACAGATCATTATCAGACTGATTTTGGGCACATGCATCTTGTATTTTTGTTTCAGATACACAACTGAACACTGGTGGTCTATCTGAATTTAAAGCACTTTTGCCCGCTTTACAATTACACTTGCTCATCCATCGCCCACAGCTATAGGAACACACTCTACATGTATATGCCGATAACACTAACATTTTATTGCATGTTTCATAACGATTCCCAGCCTTTTATCATTCATAGATACATATCTTTTCATGCAAAATGCCTCGATTATTTCAAATGCATATGTGCTATCTACTGAAGATAGTAATTACTATTAGGCTCAAAATCTCCACATAAACTGTATATCCATCTATGGATTCTTCTTCTTGTGTAGATTTTGGTTTTGTGTCATTTTTGTGCTGACGATGTTCAGTTCCTGGTGATGCTGCATGTACTATTTTAAAACTCATATCTTGTGTTACTAGTGGAATCGCTTAACGAAATTACGTTTACAGACCGGATACAAACACCAAAGTTTGCACGAATCTTCATTAGGTCAAAACAATTGATTTTGGAAGGGGTGCTCATTTGGCAGATGATTGGAACCTAAGATGGCGGCTAAAATTTAAAATGGCGTCTATATATTACACATTAAATGTTTAAATGCATTGAACATTACTTTATTAGTGTTAATAGTGTACTAGTGTGATACAAATATAATATACGAATACACTATTATATTGCTCAAAATTACAATATGGTCGGCAAAATTCAAAATGGCGGCTGCTTGATACCTATTGTATATATTAATGATACATTTTATATAAAGAGTAATTCTTGACAAATGAAATGTTGTGGTCGATGTGTTATAATTGATAGAAGATGTTTGAAGATGGTAATTATCCAATATGGCCGCCAAAGAAGATATAATTGGTCGGTGATGTAAAACTTCCTGCAAAAAACTCATTATTTTGTGCCGATATTTCTGGGGATATTTGTGGTTCATCCACTCAAGCATACTCACAAATGCAAATAGTTGTTAATTAAGTGGTAGTCATCCGGTCTAAGAAATTTCTGCCTAGTTTTCTGCAATGAGATAGAACAATGACAGCATCCTTACTTTTGATTTCTCACTATTTGGCACATTTACATCTACAAATGCCACTGCAGCATTCATGATATAAGACTTGCGGGTGCATATTGAACAGTTCCATCTGCATACACATTTTATTAACTTTCTGCATGTATCTGACACCTTGGGGATAGTTAACCAAACCGGACTCCAAACACCGTTTGTCTGTTTCCATCCAAAACGTCATGGAGTAGGTACGTATTGTCTCGTCCGGTTACTTGTAGCCCAACTTCCCATTTGATATATGTCCCGATTTGAATGTTGAAGAAGTGCATGCCGCAATACAAATGAACTTTGTTGGTAACAGCATATTGCCTGCTGTTTTCCTATGTTGAATTTTCCATAAATTAAAATATGTCAATAATAATAAACATAGTAATATCTTTGTTACAAGAAAGGTAGCCCTCCCCTCGTCGTATGCTTTCCAAGCACATCAAGTTTGCCCTTATAACGATTGGACCGACGAAGTCGTATCACAATTCGTAAATGCGTGGAACATTCACAGGACGTTGGACTTCAGTTCTCCTCTTTACCCTTACCGAACGCTATCCATATCTGTTGTATCATGGAATTTGAGGTTAGAATTAGCTTTACCAAAAGTTGTGCCTAACTGAAATATTTATCTGGGATTGCTTAAGTAGTGACATAACCAGATTGTCAAGGAACAAATAAATGCATACATTGACTATCAATGGGATAGTAAAAAAGAGAGACCCTCTGTCCACCCAGATGAACCTAACAGATCTCTCATTGTTCGCTACAAGTGACATCTATGTGTGAAGTCCACGAAGCATACTATATTCACTGTCTTTCTTCAATCAAAGCATCTGTCAAATTGTTTGGGTATGATTCTGTCATTTGGCATTCTGGTACCGCTACAGAGGGAACTTTAAGAGCAACTGTTTGCATAGTCTGGTAGATTGAGCTACCGTATTTGTCACTGGTTTCCTGTGTGGATGTTCGAAGTAGTGGCCTCATATTGCTAAATTTGGTATTGGTGGGAAATTAGAAAACCGTAAGGCATGACTGTGATTCCGTTTGGGTCTATTACTCCAAATTATTTCCATAAAGCAGCTCGTCCAGTAATGACTTTGAGCTAGCAGGTAACGAATCATATTAATTATCATATTTATATGTTGAGAATAAAAAGATTCACACTGTATTTCAAAACACATTTAATCAAAGCATTAGTGTTATTCATTGCAGCGGCCATTTTGGATATCGGCTATCTTTTAATCTCGTGGTTGTATGTTACATAGCCTTATCTAGTATATATAAACATAACATGAACTAAAGATATATCGTACGTTATTATTTTGGGACTTCACGTATATCGTTGTATAAGTAATAAATAATTTCACAGTAGCCGCCATGTTGGATTCAAAAAATAACTTTTGATAACCAACAAAGCATATCCATGTATAAGATAATTCCAGTGATATAATAAATCCTTTTAGTATTTAGACTGTGATTAACAAAATTGTATTGCCTTTTGCAACACGTCATTTTATGGGAGCAGCCATCTTAGATTATGATGACTTCTGACCTGAGCACCTCTTCTAGAATCACGTGTCATAACCTTAAAAAGGAAGAATATATATCATCATGGTTTGCTTGTATCCGACAAGTAAACGTAATGGCCAAAATTGCCCTTAAAGCGATTCCACTATACGGAGATCCGTTCTTGGCTAGCACAAAATATGCTGAAATTGAATGACTCCAAGACTGAGTTTTTTTAAAGCTACTTCCCGTCATAACATGCCAAGACTGTCCAACATCACATTGCAAGTTGGTTCCGCGGAAATCAGTCCATCACCTAGTATTAAAAAAACACCTTAGGGTTACATTTGATTCTACAATGACCATGTCACATTATGTTACATCACTGTGTAAATCTTTTAATTTCCTCCTGACAGGAGGAGGAATATAGATAAGAGTTATTGAATTTCCAATGACCTGGTCCTCGGGGAGAATCCTTCAGAAGCTCAATAAGTAAATCAATAGCAGAATGAACAGTCCGCATACCAGGAGAAATATCCACATCAGAGACATTGTGGCAACTTGTTCCAGAGGGTTGGACCAGAGACTCCGAAGGATCCATCGCCAATCTGTCTTTTATTTTTGGGAATAATAAGACGGGTCTTGTCGAGGTTGGAGCGAAGACCTATCCTATGAAACATAAATGGTAATGCAGTCAGAAAGATAAATTGGCGACAGACCATTCAGAGCCTTATAGATATAAAGGAGAGTCTTGAACTTTATACGTTTGAAATTGACAACCAGTGTAATGAGTTCAACAGAGGAGATGAGGGATGATGGTTCCTTTTGTAATAATAATATTGAGGATATGAAGCATCTTTTTTGGGATTGTAACTATGTGAATCCTTTTTGGAGTGATTTTTCCGACTGGTATAAACAGTATTTTAATGACGATATTGATTTAAATTATAAGCTAATTCTATTTGGCTTTGGCTCTGACCCTCTGGTTAATTTTTTTTGATTTTAGTGAAGAGAGTTATTTATACTAACAAATTAAAAAAACCAGACTCCATCCCTTATTCATTTCAAATAGGCGCGCCTACCTTGTGAAATTCCATTGTAATCTTGAAAAGATTATTGCTGTTAAGTGTAATACCATGTACAAATTGGAAATGGAAGGCACTTGAAACATTTTGTATCCAATGAGTATTTTATAAGCATTACTATTATGATTACTGATGAATGATGACTATAATGTATCGTACATTTTTGTTAATGTATATGTATGTATGATTTTTGTAATTTCTGTCTGAGCACTATATACAAAAAATGAAAAGAAAAAAAAATACAAAAAATAAACGCTCCTTTTGGTGCACTAAAGAGAAAAAAAAGTTGCCACAATCAATACGCTTGTCACCTACTGTTGATGCATTCAAACGCAGCCTCCAAACGTATTTATTCTTGTGATTCCTCTTGCTGATGTTGTATTGAATAGTTTTGTTTTGATTTTGTATTACTGTAATCTAGTATGTAGGCCTATTTGTTGTAAAACGCAATGATCATTATTTTGGAATTGCGCTAATTTTAAAGTTTGAAATCATACAGCACAAAAATAATAATAAACAGTTCTATACAGTGCTTATATATGATATAAGAACTGTTTATTATTATTTTTGTGCTGTATGATTTCAAACTTTAAAATTTGTTTCTTTCACGTAGTACAATTAATATAATTATAGTTTGTTGGACATCAACGGATTACCGCAAGCATGTGTTGATGACACCAAAGATAGGCCAGTAAGGTTGATGTTCATTCTCTCGTAGATAATGAAGGTATGGATGGCGAAGTAAGTACTTTCTATTTGAAACTATGCTCGTCTCGGATTAAATACTCGCATCACAAAAGCCCGTGTAGTCTTTTGCACTGGTAGTCGTACTGTCATGAAACAACTTCTCCACAATTCATGAATTAAATGTCATTCTCGATCATATATATATGCGTTAAATATTGATTTGAAAAGACGTGCCCGTTGTCCATTGAACTCATGGGTTCGAGTTTAGGTGTTATTAAAAAATGGGTAAAGTAGATGTCTACAAAACTTCACAAAGAGTTTTACATTACTCGCATCAGTGAATGTTCGTATTAATTTAATATATATTAAAATATTAGAAATATTTGAATTTTCACCTTGGCTTCTTTTCTCAAACTTGTGTTATATACGGTATACCATCTAATCAGCTTTTATGAAATATGCTTTTGCTGCAATAGACTAGCAGCAGTACCTACCCACATTTACTACCGGGCTTTTCAAACATGCCAGTTATACAGGTGTGAGCAAGACGCACATATTATCAGCCTTCATTTTTTTCTCCAACCAGCCAGAGAAAAAAATCAAAGCAAAAAAAAGGATGACCCGCTGCTCAATGGGCTAATTTCATGGCACTTGTCACTTTACAAATGCTTTAGCTTCTGAAATGAGAACCATTGGAGTTACGCAGCTCAAACTTTGGAATATGACTATTTTAAGGATGACCCTTCATATAGAATAGAAAACATCAAGTTGAAAATCGGGCCACCAATCGGGCCACCAATCGGGCCACCAATCTTTAATGTAATAATGTAAATTTCAGCCAAGATGTATAAAATGCTCAATTTATTTTACCAAGAAAATCAATGACATTTGGTATTCTTTGAAGGTTAGATTAATTAATTGCTTTTTGAGATTCTATAGGCAAGTTGATAATTTGAAAGGTTAAGGTTATACTATAACTGCTTACTCTCTGTAATACCGTATTTTGGTATTTTGATTACTTTTCTACTTGAATATTTTTCTAGCAGACTTATTTCTACTGCACTTTCGATCCATTATCGTTTGAAGGAAGATACACCTACGTAGATAATTGAGGTTTTTTGAGATTTGTTTATCAGTATTTCTGATTCTGTCAATTTTTGCATAACAGATAGTGAGCATTGGTAAAGGGTGGTGTCACCAGCTAGAGATTTGGAAATATCTGGCTTTCCACTCATACCTGGTTATCCGTCAAAACAGCATGAGTGAATTGGTGATTTTCCGCTTTGATATTAATGGATGTTAAATTTAAACTAATATTAAAACTCGTATTCCTTGTACTGGTTACCATGGTTCTAACATGCCCTTTAAGGGCATATTTATTTATAACAAGGTATTTTTAACAAGCAATAAAAAGTGATGCATGTTTGTTTGCAGGATTTGACAATTAATATCGGAGTTCACTACCTTTGTTGCGCCGACGTTTCAAAACAAATCCCACTCCAAAGTGCTGTAAAATAAACTTTGGTCAACAAAAAAAAAAAACCCCAAGTTTTTATTCTTCTCAGACATTGTGACATTGCGAAGTACCATCAGCGTCATTTTGTTGCTTCATCACGGACACAGAGCCCGTCTCATGTTAAAAAATACCGCACCTCGCATAGCATTTTTATAAAATTAATTCGCATTTCGCATAGCCTTTTTCAGGTTTTCTCCTTCATATTTTATTTTAAGGGTTAGAGAATTCCTATAGGGTCCCTTTAAGCCAAAGTTATGCCATCACGTAAGTACGCCGGTCGGTATGTGTAGGCTATACGTATGCTATTTGTGATCCTCTATTTTTTCAGTTACCTATAATGATGAGAGGACTGCATTTTTTAAAAATTTCAGCCTATAGATGGGGTGACAGCAATGTTTATCAACAAAAGCAACCGTCGAAGGGACTGGACTGTCGATACATGCTTAAGATTCCACGCCAGTAAATAATTTCAGTCCTTGTAGAGACGACAATCAAAGGTTTTTCTTAGCTTTCATCCTGTGGCCCATTGATTATAGAATTAATCAGAAATGGTACTTATTGCTCCCAAATGATTAAAGTTGTAGTTTAATCCTGATTTTAGGACTACTACCTAATACCACAGAGGAAAAAGACATATTTTCAATGCATTTTGTAGGTTTTTTGGATGTATTTTGATTGTAAATGATCTGGCAACATTTCTCAACTTTTTCTGATAAATGAGGGCGCTACACCAATTGTCCAACTTTGGGGTCTTATTTCTCAGAACTTTCGGGGATACCATATATATTTGTTTTGATTAAATGATCAAATATATCATGAAATTTAAGGAAAATGTCAAATTGAAAATTCCAGTCGCTTTATAAGCGAGAAAATGGGCTTTTTGTAACTACCATTTTATGTAAACGCATAGGGAAACCATTTGGTGGTGTGAATTCTGAAGATGGAACAGCATATGACCACAACACTGTCCGCTATGCCTTATTGCCCTTTATAATGCTTTGGCGCGGGTTTTAAAAGCACGGGTCCAAAAAGCGCCAAAAAGGAATTTAAAAAAAAATCTCACTTTTTGGTCAAAATTTCAAAAGATATTAGATTAGGTTTAAAAAAAAAATCGTCCCTAAGTTCGTGTCTTAACATCATAATTTAGCAATTTGGGACATTTTTAACTCAAAATTATTTTTGTTAGCCTTGTTGAACTTTTTTGGGTCAAAAATGTATACTTTTATATACATTTGAGTCATAGTTCAATAAATATAGCACTCACAAAATTCAAAAAGTGACTTCCTTGAGTCCCCCCTTAATGTTTATCTTAGATTTTTGGTAACGATCATTGATTGTGAATAAGCTAACATACAAGCACCTGGTCAGGAGCTTTTTGTGTTAGGTGTATACTTATATTTCAACGGTTGCAGTTTACTTGCAGCTACAAATATATTTTCAATCGCGATTTATTGTGATATTCTATCTAAGGCTACGTATAGAACAGGGTCGGTACAGAAGGAGCGCGGACTGAGTTGTAAAAACAAGGATGATTAACGTTACACATAACTCCACGTTACATGCAGACAATGACATATTAAACACATGTCACAATGTAAAAATGCTGTATGTTACATTGAGCATAGGGGAAGGTGGGGTAATGGCGGACACATTTTGTTAGAGAGGTATAACACACATATATAATACGTCATATAACAATAAAAATCATCTAAACACAAAGCACTGTGAAGGTTCTACCTTTTATCAAGTTTTTATCAACTCATCATTTTGAAATTCGAAGCTACAACGCAATAAAAAAAATGGCGTCGTCCGGCATTACCCCACACTCTGGGGGTAATCCCGGACCGTATTTATCAATGGCAGCTCTCTTTTTATTGGAATATAGCATTTCAATGGGAGTTAAAAAATACCCTTTTTAAAAGTGTAGCAGAAATCAAAGAACAATGTCACATATTTATATGGTCAACAACTATTACCGATTTATGATGTTAAATTGACCACGCCCATATTGGTTACCATGGAAACGGTACATGTCCGGGATTACCCCAATCCATGTACAATGTATGGGTACATCCTCACTTATTATTATGCTCATCATTGTGACTCCGAATTCATTTCTTTTTTATCAGAAGGTATCATACATTACATAAAAAAATAATAAGACTTTGTTTTCCTTGATGTAGAAATACCAGTTTCAAAGAGAAATTAATGCACCAAAATATCAACTTGCCCAAAAAGTGATTTTTGTAATTCTCGCGAGAATTTGCGAGACAACCATCCCATTTAGGTTTTGTGTGATTTCAATGGAGAGGCACCTAACAACATAGGGTGGCAAAATACTACCTTCTTTCACCTGCCTTTAGATACAGCCCTGTCCGCGATTACCCCGCGTCCGCCATTACCCCACCTTCCCCTACAGGTTATATTGTGTGTTTTTGGAACTTTTTTTAACGTTCTTGCTTGCATCATAATCTCACGATACAAACGTTTACATACAATATTCAACGCTTTGGTATTCGCTCTGGCTGCCGGAGACTTATTTGCATCAGCAGTGGCGACACCGCTGTCTCACGTATTTGGTCAATTTTATCTACGCAATATATACCTCTTTCATACACCTTTGTGTAAAATCATGGTATTCTGTTTGCATCTTCCAAAGTGGCATTCCTTACTAATTATGACAGAAATGCCGATTATTAGAACTTTTGGAGTTGCAAGTCATCGTCCATGGAAACCGTCTAGATATGCTATGGGAGGAATGATCAGCTTCAACGTTGTAACGACCGTATTGTTTGCTGGATATCGCAGTTTTCTTTCGGAGACAAACATATGCCATAGCGTAAGAAAAGTGCACCAAGATGGTCATATGATGCTCAATCTCGGAGCATTTGTGTTGCTTTTTGTGATGCTTACCCTGGCGTATGTGTGGTTGTATATTTTAACCCGCAAACGTTCCGCTGTAATTGCCCCAGCGGTACGCAATAATCATCATGCTATCAGCAGATATGATATCATTACACTTAGAGCGAGCATTATTATCGTCGTGTCATACATTGTGTTACCATGTGCCATATATTTTGTATATTCTTTTAGTGGAGATCGGTGCCACAGATGATCATTCATATTGTGCACATTCCCTTGTTGTTGTTTGTGCATCTATGAGTTCTGTAGGAAATACAATTATAGTTTGTTGGACATCAAAGGATTACCGCAAGCATGTGTTGATGACACTTAAGATAGCCCAGTAAGGATGATGTTCATTCTCTACACAGTGCTTCAGATCCGAGAAATGCCATCTGATGTCTGACAAATTCAGTGTATGCAGAAAGTGACCGACATTAACAAATTAGCCTTAATAGTGGAAATGGATAAATAAATCGCATTATATTTTTGGTGGAGGAGGATCGGAGAAATGCGATGTAATATATTTGCCTACGATATATCGCCTGACACTGACTGGCGAGATAACACTAAGACGTTGCTGTATAAGTTACGTGGTATTCTTATAGGCAATCTTAACGTACTCTACTGAACGTAATCGTATATAAAATCCGTAGACTAAAAATAAGAATTCTTTTATAAGAATAGGCTACCGATATTGTGGGCATGGTATAATGCACTGATACCAGTTTTACTTAAGGGCAGTGTCAACCCGGCACTTGTTTCAAAAATTGAATTTCATATTTCTCTATTATATTATACTTTTACATGTATTCCATTATTACCATCATAAGTTACTAATCGGAAGCAATTATTTCCCGTTCTTTTGGGTGATTTTAAATTGTTGTTTTGGTAAGTTTGAGCCAGGAAAAGGCGCATGGTTATTTGGCGGGAATTCCGCGCTTTTCAAATGCTGCGACAGCTGTTCTATCATTGCGTCGCGCGCTTAATCTTCCCGTGCGTAATACTAGACGCGCCGCTTAATATCCGCGACGAAGACGCGAAAAACAAAAGAGCGCAAAACAATGCCTAAAAATGTAAACAAAGGCCAATCTTACGATCATTTAAATTTCAGTTTTCTTCCAATTTCTTCACATTATGACAATATAAATTGAATCTGATAGTTTAATTTGATTGTTCATAATAGTATACTCGCCTTTTAGGTCACGCGCCCGTGTATTCCGAGAACATTAGCTTTAAATGGTGACAAATGTCAATATTTTTACTAAATCGATGTTTTGTAGAAGTTCAAATTTGAAGGAATTTTACGAATTTTCAGACAACCTAACCAAAATCAGTTTTTGATTAAAAATTTCAAAATGTCACCAAATTCATCTAAAGTCAATTATTTAGGAAGCACTTTTTTTTTTTGGCTTAACAAATTTTAGTTTTGAAAATATTGACCAAAATGTGCCAAAAATGTGATTTTTGAGATTAAAAACCGTTTTGTTGGCACTTTTTGGTTAATATTTTCAAAACTAAAAAGTGTTAAGCCAAAAAAAAGAAGTGCTTCCTAGATAATTGACTTTAGATGATTTTGGTGAAATTTTGAAATTTTGAATCAAAAACTGATTTTGTTAGGTTGTCTGAAAATTGTTGGCGCCAAAAAAAGTGATTTTTGGGCAAATATTTAGAAATCACTATTTTTGGGAAAATTTAATACCAAAAATGGATTATCCGACTCATTTCATTTGAAAAATTGTATACTTTTATGGACATGACATTATTAGTTTAAAAGTTACAGTGCTTGATAAAATTCATATATTTTGGGTTGACACTTCCCTTAAAGGGGCACTGAGAGATTGCAGAGAACAATGAAATTTGGAAAAAATGAATTGTTTCAACAGATAAGGTACGTAGGAAGCCTGGCGAGTGTATTACTTTATTGGGGGGGGGGGGGGGGGGGGGGATTGAACGATGGCGCTATATGATAGACGGCAGTATAAGTAAGGCCTATAATATGCCTAAGTATTACGTGGGTGCGAAAACCCCCTGATTTCCAGGAATATTGAGGGCGCACTGCAATCCGTATCTCTCAATGCCACTTTAATTAACACCTCCATTTGAAATGACGTTAAAACAATGTTGACTTATAAAATCTCATAAAAGTTAACATTTTCCACACGGCTAACATTTCTAGTATAACGTATTGGTTCGGTGATTTTTGAGATGGGTTTTGAAAGTTGGAAATGTGTCTAAAAATAATCTGTTTTGCATAGGCCTACCAATAGCCGCGTGGAAAGTGTTAACACTTTCCACGCGGCAGGTAGCTGCAGACGACATTCCAAAATGTCACAAAATGTTTCAAAAATGTCAACATTGTTGAATTTCATTACCATATTTGGAATCACCACGAGAAATGCATTAAAATAAGTACAAACATGCCTAGTATTGGTTCAGTAATCCTTGAGATAGACTTGCGAAATTGTGAAAGATTTCTGTAAAATCTGTTTTGAGTATGGTAAAAATAATACCCGCGTTGAAAGTGTTAAGATTCATCTTGATAAAAATCTTAACTTTGATGCAATAGGGCCCAGCAATTGAAAGCTAAGTATCAAAATATCTTAAATTGTCCGTATTGGACACAAATACACAATTATAAATGTAAAACTAACTATCTAAAATCCTCTTTAGCATTTTAGAGTAAGAGAGATCTGGTAATGTTGTGAAATACCCCGGACCATTAGTAGAAATGCCATGCAGATATATGTACATAGCCGTTTTCTTCAATGCTTGCATCATGATAGATATTAGTAAAATGGTTTGTTTTACACCAATAAGCATAACAGAATATTGGGGTTAATCATTGAGAGAATAGTCACCCCCTTTCCCTTTTCGCCTTCTCAAAAATTGGTTTATGACCCAGTACATTGTTTTAGTGTGTACACATGTACAATTATTTTCCAGCTTTTATTTTTAAATAATGGTGCTCTCATCGGTTATCATACAAATGTGTGGTAAATTTGATCGGACAATTTCTACATGTAATCATTATACTTTTCACTGGTATAATCCAATTCACATTTTAATGGTAATGCAGAAAATATAAATCTTTCTTTCTTGCCCATCCCATATATATAAGCCAAAGATTTTCGAGTGCTAGAAATTCATTGTATAAGCAAGTTCTGTTCTCTATGGTATATACAATGTACTTGAACACACGTCAATCACTTTGTTAAGGCATCAACTGAAAGAAATTGTCATTGTTTATAAAACAAAGAGGAGTTCCTTTTAACAAAGAGTAATCTTTAGCATGTTTAGTGACACTGACAGATACTTGTATATAAAAGTATCATTGGCACTTTGTTAAGTATACATGTAATACCAATTGCAAACGTTATATATATACAGAACTGTCGCTTTATTAAGTACATAATAACAATTGCACTACATCACTGTCACTTTGTTATGTACATAATAAAAATTGCAATAACTTTAAGGCCTAAAGAAAAAAAGTTTGATTGGCCTAACCCGACCGACCCTAAATACATCGCCGACCCTGAATATTTTTTTTTGAGGGAGGAAAAATAATAATATATATATATATATATATATATAAATCGAACAAAGTATTAAAGTTTCTGACTGTTTGCTTTCATTTTCGGCTATTTTGAGTCCCCAAAGCAGGTGATTTAAAAATAATAAAAAATCCCGACTGACCTACCCTATTTGTTTTTGTCATGTTAGGCCAATCAAACCATTTTTTTAGGCCTAATTCATCACTAACTGATGGTCATGGTAAAAAGTGCATAGCGTGTGGGTATTAAAGGTAGATGTTCCGATTGCGGGCCCGATTTTCAACTTGATGTTTTCTATTTTATATATGGAAGGTCATCCTTAAATTTGTCACATTCCAAAGTTTGAGTTGCATAACTGCAATAGTTCTTATTTTAGAATCACAAGGTCACAATTATGTTGCCCATTGAGTAGTACACAAACTGGCTGGTGGTTAACCATGTTAACCACCTTTGGCAGTAATTCACCACATTTTTGCCTATAATTTCTAAATGGAACATTTCTGGCCCCTAAGATTTTACAGACATAATGAGAAAAATATGAGGATTCTTCTGATATCAAAATATCTTGATGTGAAAAAAGATCATAGCCCCCAAAAAGTGATCGGGTCATATACCTTTAACTTGATTAAAGGAGTCGTATCGAATTGTTAAAACGTAAAACGGTATGATACGGATAATTGATGAGCTTTTATTTTAGTGAATTCATACTTGTAAAGTTGTAATTGCTTATAAAGGCTGAGACAAATATACCTAAATTGGTGGGAAAAACGGGTGGGCGAGGTTAGACAAACCCCCCCCCAAAAAACAGAAAAAATGCCATAGTTTTAAATATTGAGGGGGGGGGGGGGGGGCATGATCTCCATAAGTTTTTTTAAAATTTTACCCTTTGCTTCTATTCCCTCTTCCACTTTTTTTGTTCTTTTCCCTCTTTTACATTTCTTACACCCTATTTCCCCCTTGCATTCCATAATATCCCCCCAAAATGGGCGACTCACCCACCTCGCCCACCCCTAGTTACACCATTAAATGCCCGTACGAAAGACCGAGAGCGATTGTCAAGAACGAATGTACTGCTAGCGAATACATTATCTATCATACACTGCAAAAAGGTTGCTTAAATATTTACTCAACATTTTACACAACGTTGTTCAAGTATGCAACCGCTCAACTGTTAAGTAAAATTTGCCCAACACCGTTGGATAACATGTTTTCACCAATAGTTGAACAATTCTAGTTACTCAAAAGTTAGGCAATTATATTCACTCAACAGTTGTTCAAGTATGCAACAGCTCACGAAATTGGCTTTTTTGGACAACACTTGCCTAAAATTCACATGTGCGTAACTTGCATCAACTGTTGCGTGATTGTCCTCAACGCTCATGCAACAGTTGCCAAAGTGGAATATTTTTACGCAACATATTTTAGCAACAGAAACAGTTTCCACCAACATTTTAAGGACATTGTTTTCGACGTATTGCTCAACGCTGGGGATTTTTTACTTTTATACAACGCCTAACTTTCTATATATATTGAATGAATTTTAATCAACACGTCAACCAACGGATGATATAAGTACTTTTAGCAACGTATTTTAAGCAACCTTTTTGCAGTGTACACTTATAAGTGTATCTAAACATATATAAAATCATAACATTGATCTTACATGAAAATTGATACATTATTGTCCACTTAATGGAACTCGCAATTCATATTTTAAACACTGATTATACTGTAATCATGATAGGCTTGATTTCAACCATGTGATAGTTTTTACTATCACTATGGCTCGAAAAGAATGATGTGATATCATGATATAAAACAAATATTGAATGCCTTTTGTTTGTATAATAGTAAAACTATATCACTCGGTTCAATTTGGATTATTCCATTACACTCGGCTTCGCCTCGTGCAATGGAAAAATCCAAAGTTGACCTTGTGATATAATTTGTATTATATAATGATAGGCCTGATTTCAGCCATGTGATAGTTTTTACCATCATAATGGCTAGGTATTAAAGTTGTGATATCATTATATAAAACAAATATTGAATGCCTTTTGCTTGTGCAATAGTAAAACTATATCACTCTGTCCAATTTGGATTGTTCCATCACACTCGGCTGCGCCTCGTGTAATGGAAAAATCCAAATTTGACCTCGCTCGGGCATTAAATATTTGTATAATATCGTGACTTAGGCATGCTATGTATAAATACATAAATGCCTACTCAGCAAACACGTAACGTTATTACAACCTTCAAGTTAGGCTGTAGTTTGGCTAGGTCATGGAAAACGTGTATGCAACATTAGGATAACGTTGTAAGAAAACATTACTTTTATAGTGCTTTCATTTACGTTCAAACATAATGTTGCACGAACGTTTGCAGCACCTTGTAACATGTTAACAATGTTGTAGGAACGTCACTATTCCAAACGTTATAATGAACGTTTCTCTGAAGCGTGCAAGGTCAACACAATCGTCTAACACTTTATATAGTAAGCGTCATAATACTTTGGATATAATTCCAACACTGCGGGGGTGTGTGTGTGCGTGCGTGTGCATGCGCGCGTACATGCGTAACTCGGAAGTGCGTTCCGTGCGCTTTAAAAAATGACCGCGCATCCTGATTGGTCAATCGTGACGCATGCATGTATGCACAGTTGTTCGCGCATTTATGACTCTGGACGCAGCTTCGCGAACAGCACAAAACACGCTCGCGTGAAATAGCTTGAATTATTGTATTAGGACAATGACTGTAGCAACTTGCATTATTTAACAAAGGATTCTACTAATGCACGGTTGAAGAAAAGAAAGGTCGCCGAATATGTTGACCTTGCACGACTGCCGGCGTTCGCGGTTATAGGCATTTTTAGTGAATCGGGCGCGAAAAGATGCGACGAAATTTGTAAATGTAGTATAGTAATCTGTACCTCTATCTTATTTTATTAGAGTCACAGAAGAAATAAAATACAGACTGTAACAAAGTAAATCATACAATTATAAAAGCCCTATTAGAAATATTGTTCACCTCGTCATAATTGTTTTGTGTTTTCTTTCCATTTTACAGACAATTCCTTATACGTTAGGCCAAGTTAAAAATTAAGCAGTTTCTCGTCCCCTCGCGCACCATTTTTCAGGAATTCTATAATTTTCTTTATTTCCCTTTATTATTTCCATAACTTTTGTGTTAATATAATTAAAAGGCTGACATCTTGGTAATAGATTAACTTTAATCCAATGAGCATTTTTCAACAGGTTTTGTGTTAAACAACCCCCAAAGATCATGAAATAAAAGAGCCTCGTGCTCTTCAGGTTACGCAATCAATCATGCAAATAACCACGCTGGTAATGGTGATTTTGCATTGTTTACTAAAAATAAAGGTGCCCTTATCCTCCTTTTTTTCAAAAGTTAGGACGAGAAATTAGTTTTTATTTTTAGTTGGCCTTACAAAATAAACTTCATTCAAATTGGTGGTTTAATGACGGAGATGTGTTCAATTTGGGAAAACCACTTAGGCCGATATTTGACTAAAAGTAACACAATGAATTTTCCCCCGTACACAGTGGTGAAAAATGTTGCATTTCAAAAGATTTGGTATATTGAAACATAATCAAATAATGAATAATTAGTTCTAAAAGAAAAAAGGTGAAAAACAACAACATATCTTTGCTTTGTCCTCTCTCATGAGCCCTCATGATGATACAATATAAAACAAAATCATTTAAATTATTACAAACATACGTTTTAATGCTAAGAAACCCGGGGAAAACTGGCCAACTCATTTCACGACCTCTTTGTTTGAAACAAGACCGACATAACTTTAAAATAAAAGCAATTATAAACCTCAAGTAAACTACTTTTTGTGACCAATAATTTGATTTATCTTGCACTAGGAAGCATTATGTCACTGAAGCGTTTATTATTTTCTTGGCGGACCAAAATGTAATCGTATATTTTGTGTGTTACAATATGTAGAGGCCCAGAAGAGAGTCAACAATCTAGCAGACTATAAATGCTGAAAAGAACTTGAAATCATCAAATACATGCGATATTGTAGACAACTTGTTTTGTAAGTTCATTTGTTGTTGTAGGTCATCAACTTCAAAAGTAGTTGATTTTTTGTACGCAAAAATCAACACCGTTCGTCGCACTTTAAAATGTAAGCTTCTATTTACATATACGCCTATATATTATGCTCAACGGCAAGTCAGACACCAACTGCATCACGTGATGATTGCGGAAATAATTACTCAATATCGGAAGTTATTGCCGGATGTTGTCGGTGAGGTTGGTGTTTTGGGACTGGGCAAACCATCTCTACTCGCCTAAAAATAAAATGGAAAAAAAAGTATAAGTTGAAAGAAGGTCAATCATATTCATTTGACATATTTTATTATAATTTCAAGAGTTTAATTTAACGTTTTTCATTATATTATAATGTTTTTAAATCCTTATACAACGATAAACGTTAAATTAAACTCTTAAAAAGTTCTTGTACACAAACTATTGTGTAATTCGTTTGTTATATATTATAAATGTTTATTAAATGTGATGAATATTATGATTCTATAACATTGCATATCTGCACAAGGGCAGTTACATCAATTTATTTTCGTAGCTCAAACGTGATTTTTTGGATATACAAATGTATTTTAAAGCCGCGCTATAAACGTACTGATACATTATATTGTTAGAGATGATGTGATTTCATGTAATAGAAAACACTGCATGCAAATTGCAAACTCGGGTCATATCCCGGGGTCATATATACACTTTTCAAATTTCAAGATTGGATAATTAATAGTAGCCATTTTTTTCTCGATTGGAAGGCCTATTTCTTAATAATATGGTATGGGATTGTAGTACTTACTATTTGTGTGAGCGTAGTTGTGTCCAGTATGTGCGTTTTATAAAAATCTATGAGAGCTGTTATGTCGACAAATTCTCTGTCTTCTACAGTATAGCGCCCTCCCCGACGTGTGATTGGGTAATCACTGACTGCACCACTTTCACTGTAAAATATAAAGCAATAGACGTCTGTTAATTGGCGCATTTACGTCAAAAGAGGGATTGTAATCCAACAGAGCATGCTCAGAGCAATTAGTGCTCCGATAAACATTACAATCTCGTACTTTTACTGCAATGTAATGAACTGTGAACTTCTACATTTTTCTAGATAGTGTTGGTTACCAGCAAACATTTCATTTCAAACTAGTGGAAATAAATAGTTTATACGTTCATGTTTATTTCACGAATGTAATAAGGTCAAATATTGAACAGCTCAGAAGTATGAAGAATTGTTTATGATTAGTACAAAGTTCCCTTCATTGAACAGCATTCTCGTCTTGGCTAAATCGCTAGCCTCGTTTTCAGTTCACATAACCCTCTTCGACGTAAATGCGCCAATTAGGAATAACGTCTATTAGAAGTTCAATGTTAATGTACAGATTGTGACAAAAAAGGATTTGCAAAATTTGCAATTTTGTTAACATATTACTATTACTAAAATCATGCAATGTCAAAATCGTTTACACTCTGTAATAAGTGATGCATTGACTAACAGAATCATTTTATTTGGTCAGTTTTTTAACTGCTTTTGCTTTACAAGGCCTCACGAGTTGTGCTCTTACTTGGTCAGCCCATCATTTTCCTTGTTTCATTTACTGCCTGATTATATATGTTTGGTGAATAAACTCTGAATCTGAATCTGAATCTGAATCTGAAATTATGGCCAATCTACCAAGTCGTCTAGAAATCGGTTTGGGCCACTTTCAGACACAGCATACAATTTTGTTTGTAGCAATTTAATACATGTAGTTAAGGTATCAGGCAAGGAACATATTTAAGAGAACTACCTTATTTTTTCAAATAGTTTTATTTCATTTCAATAAATTAATTCATAAAATTCATAAATAATGTACATAAATAATATATTGATACATTTCATTGAGTTCATGAATTAAATAGTTCATTATTCCTCCTGGCTTGATACCCCATCCCCACACCACCATAGACGAGACGAGATATGGAGCCGGGTATCTTCCAACTAAGGTACCACCGTGTTATTGATCAGATCAAGGTAGCGTTAATCATAACGTTTTAGATGCAGGCTAATGTCAAATAATAATTGTCCGAACTATCTCTGATATAGGTATAGTGGTGTCGTATGGTGCCATAACGATTTTCTAAACCTGAGATAACAATAGAGTTATCCATGTAAGCGCAACGGACTTCAAAAGGGAATCGTACCCGTCCTATTCTACATGCAATTGATTCGGTGCACGACGTCCAATTGATTGCATGAACTTTGTTATCAATTTGGCCTAAACATCATGAAACAAGTATCTTTTCTCTCAAAATCTTGAACACGCTTATTATTCCCGACAAGATGGCAAATCCAAAACACGGATAACCTCTATTATGTCACCACATTGAATCAAAGACATTGGTATCCCAAGCTAGTGTGGTCCAGTGGAACAGCGCGGGATTCATGATCATAAGGTTGTAGGTTCTAGCCCCGCTGTGGCCAACGTGTTTGTATCCTTGGGAAGGTACTTATTCTCAATTGCCTCGTCGACCCAAAGCGAGATTGGAAAGCTGTTAGGGATATCACAATCTAAGTGCTGATACATTGTGCGCCATGTCGGCAGCCAGGTAAATTTAAATAAGTGAAGTGATTGTGACGATTTCCAAAATAGCGGTGATTCGGAAGTCACGTTTAAATGGTGGTCCCGTGCATCGGAAGGGCAAAAAGGTTACAGACTCTTTCGTAAAGAGTAGGGGATCATCCCGGTCGCGATCTTTATTACCGTAAACAACATTTGATACCTGACGGAGTAAAGTGCATAGCACATGTACATTGTACAGCAATACATTTATACAGTGAGTGAGTACGGTTAATAAATTCGCATCCCGGTCTGTATCTGTTCACACATCTAACATGGAAATAAGCTTATAGAGGCTTATTGGGTTATCCAGGGTCGTATGACCCAAATGTAATCAAATCAAATCAAATATTATACTGATTTGCGATCAAATGATGGCAATTATTTCACACTATACCAGAGTCCATCTATACATAAACATGTAATATTGATTAATTGTATTTCAATGATTACCCAAAATGTCTATTAAACATTAACATTTTGACGCATAATCAAATACACGATGTTGTCTTACTTGACACAGAGCACATATCCCCCTCTCGTTGTCGCACTGTCTTTCAGTAGATACGTGCCGGACCGTGTACCATGCAGTCGTTTTGTCACCTCATCTTCGTCTATTTTACCGAAATAGTACCTGTAAGAATAGGAATATAATAAGAAAAATGATAAATCAAAACGAAAAAAAAAACCCAACCCTTTTCTGCGGGCAAACGAGCCTGTACCGAGTGCGTTAAAATGCTGATGAATTTCAACAATAATATTCATGAATTTTAAAAATTGCAACAACAAAAAAATTCAACATAGGGTATTTCAAACGATTACCGTATGTATTTTTTTTGGGTGCAAATTCGAAAAAAAGATCGGTCGGGAAATCGTCTTATCGATCTGACCGTTCATAGACAGGTTTATTGCCAAATCACATGACTTGTAATAAAGGCTGTCCCATGCATATGATCAATATTTTTGCCTATACTATTATTTTAAAATTGAATAGGCCTATATACATGAAGTTACTAGAATATTAATGGTCCTGAAGGTAATTTTGTATTAGTGATTCATTAAGAGATTTTATTTTTTTGTATGTTAGAAAATAAAAATAAACAGAGATGACAACAGCACATAGGCAAAATACACAACATCAACGTCCAAATATACAATCTGGTCATCAATTATCAGATATCACTGTAATGTCATTATAAAAAAAATATAGGTCTATTTCAAGAACAAACAGTTTCAAGTGTTTTCCATTTCTTTAAGAATTTGTGCATGGTCCCACAATAATATAAATGCGCTACCAAGTTCTTCAATGCAATTTCACAAGATACTTGAAGGACAGAAAAGGTGGTGCCTGTTTCTTTCATTTGTTATATCATAAATTATAACGCTGTTCATTAAAATGAAGAAGAAGAAAAGAATTAGAGTTAAAAGGAAAATTAAGGAATCGATGAGGAACGAACCTGAGTTTGCACATGGCTTTCTCATGACACCTCATTTTTAATCCAAACATGCGTGGCCGCTTTCAATAGCGCAATGAGCAATAGAAAACAATCTAATTGAAAATTCAATTCATTTAGCCTATACGGCAAATTTGATTTGATCAACTCTAGTTGGCGAACTCGAACAAATCATATAACTTAAAAATTATCGACACACTTTAAGCAATATGTGTCCAATTATGAGGAAGAAACTTGCCCACAAAGTGCACATTTCAGTTTTTGATATAAGCTCTGCAGATTCGAATAATTAGCATAATTATATAGTACTGAACAGGAATTTAGTCTAGGTGCAATATGTATGTTTAACTATACGGATTATTATATTAGTTCGCGTGTACTATTCTGTTGGTCAGGTCAACTATACGATAATGATAACAGATGGTCACGGAGAATATACAGATAAGTGATATGATTATATTTATAATACAAATAATATTATCAATATGATATTTGCACTTCATCAACAAATCACTTGTTTTGAAGTTGATGACTGTAACATATTCAATTTGTATATATTCAATTGCAATACAGTAATATTAAGCCTGTATTATAAAAGATAAGTGACCATAGTAATGCTGTATCTGGGTGAGAACGGTTTAAGTCTAACTGTAAACAATAACAAATGTACAATTACATTATGTCTCCATGAAAATAGCACATTGTTTCCTAGAGCAAAATAAGCCTGTTTGATATTACCACCAGAAGGAATTGTGTTGAGCTGTTTACGGCTTTCATTAAACATGCTAAAAGGCTGAGCTCATTAAAACAAAAAGGTAATCAAATGAGTAATTTTTTTCTGTTTGTAGTTATACACGTGATCTTAATCTCAGTCTTTGAGTCTCAGTTTCAGTCTAAGTCACAGTCATAGTCTCTAGATACAGACTCTGACTTATAGTCTTAGCCTAAGTCTTAGTCTTAATCTTAGCCTCACTCTATGATTTTTTGTACTCTGTATTATGCCGGGTTTCTTGTGATGTTAACATTAACAACTTTAGATAAGTTTGAATGAGTGTTATGTGTGTTGTCTGTAGTTTCATTATTGTTATTAATATAGTGTTATTATTATCATAGTCATAGTCCTAGACTGTATTATTTTCACTCGCGGTAGCAATTCCATTCTAGCAAAAAATAGGAAATATAAGATGTGGTGAGGTGCCTATATAGGGTACGGTACGTGTGAGTTGTTTGCTCTGAATATATTTTGCGCGGGTGTGCTCTCAGTCTAGCTATACAAGGCATAACATATTTAATTGTGTTATACTACAATTTACGGTAATGAATCAACACTAAACACATGTATAGAAATTATTTGCATTCAATATAATCTGTACAATAAAATAACGAAAAGCAATAGAGATGTATAGAAATGAACTCGAACTTCAGTGGACCTGAGCCATACAGTATTGTACTATTATATAAAGGGTGTCCCAAAATTCGGTAAACGTGCTAAACTTGTCGCCATAATGTACATAGTTTGAGCCTTGAGGTATACATCATATAAATGGTGGCGTGACTTTTTGAGAACACCCTGTACATATAGGTGCTATCTTTTACTATTTGATAATCATGCTGTCAACTAATGCTGTCAATCATGCTGTCATTTCACCCTTAACCCGGCTATACAACTCTAACTTTAACATGTTTCAACCTAATGCTGATATGGCGATTTGAAAACAACATTTTGGCTTGCGTATAGCCCTTTTGAAGAAAATATAGCTTAGTATATAATCCAAAGAGAACTTGTTCTGTAGATGAGGATACCGTATTATAGTAGGCGCCTACTGGAAAATGTCAAGAAAATCTTAGAAGTGTTACAAAGAGCCACCAACCCACATCCAACCCAAGATCTACTCTGTAGGCCTACTACATGATGGCTTATTGCTGTATCTGAATTCACACGGGGAAAAAAGAGAGGACACAATAATATGTCATCAAAACATCCTGAACCATGAACCGAATAACTAACCAAGGACCGATGGTAAAAAGCAGCATTTGGTGTTCTCCGTACCGGTAGCAAGGTCAAGTGTATAACTTTCGCCTTAGGATAAGGTCCCTATCTCAAGATAAGAGAGCTTTATCTCGAGAGATAACGCTCCGTTAACTGGAGATAACAAAGCTGAACCACAAATAGTAGTGCTTTATATATATAAGAGATATTAAACAAAGTTTGTCTTATAGAAGAAGGTATTTTATCTCGAGATAAGGGAACCATATCTCAGCGTCCGTTTATACAAATGGTTAAATTAAATGTGTTATCATTAGTTCAGTGAATAACCATTTGATCCTAATTTGTTTTAAGGATTTACTGGATTGATACGGTGTCAATTAAAGTTCAAGTTAACGAACCATTCATAATATACCGTGTCGTATAGGCCTATATATAAATGTTATACAATGGTCTCCATTTATGGGATTTTGATTTGTTTCGGACATTTGTTTTTTGTGTGCAATTTTTACATGGTTTGTCGGTCAGTACGGACACACGCTTGGGTTCTGATGACTACCGACGCAAAATTGTTCGGGCCATGGGTAAAATCCTTATAAGATTGCACACCACCAAATAATATTTTGCATTCTGGCAGTAATTGAAATTAAGATTGACCCCACCATACGTCATATAATATTATATATAAATATAACATCCTAGAAAAGGTACAAGGTGCTGTAAATAAATGTTTCATATGGCATTTGTATGTTATTTTCTCCACATTAGGCCCAAAATCTCTAGCTTTTTCTTGAACAGTATCATTTTACACGATTTTACTGTTTTAACCAATTTAGAGCTAAAATCCCTGATCTTAAGATAATATAGGCAGCCTGTCGTACCTAAGATAGATAATTTAGAGTTGACGAGATAGATGACAACCTTCACATAATTTGGAGTTGATGAGATGATTTTAAGTTGACGATACAATTTCGAGTTGACGAGATAAATGACGACAATAATCACAATCAGGTTCTATACAGCTAATAGCTGTATAGGCATAATTATAGACATTTTGATTTCATTGCAAATCATACCATTCTTTTTAATACCAAATTATTATTTAATTGGAGTCAAGATTTCCAATTAATACTCACGGTTGTTTGGACACCATCGTGAAGCCGTGTGGTTTAAACGATCACTAAGCGAATATGATATTGGGTGGGTGTTACTTGTATAACGCATAAAACGTCTCCCCTCTCACTTGTTGCTTATGCCGCGTTTGCGAAATATTCCTCGAATTTGATGAAGCTATAACTTTTAACCTGCGTATTGGCTCGATTTTTCACTAATAATAGGCTGTAAATTCAGGTAGGAATATTGTGTAATTCGTATACTATTGCTCAGTGACTCTGCACAGCGCAGGTTGGTTGGTTTTCCCTGGGTTTGTTTACATCAGATATTATTGAAATCATACTATGTATGTCATAAGGGACCGTACCGTTTTAATTACCGTGTTCATTCAACGTCAGTTGAGGGATTCCGGGAGTGAATTCGTTGAGGGAATTCCGGGAGTCTGATTTCGTTGAGGAAATTCCGGGAGTGAATTCGTTGAGGGAATTCCGGGAAGGAATTCGTTGAGGGAATTCCGGAATTACTAAACGCAATGCGACAAATGGCAACCCCGAAGGTCTTTGTTTTGTTTGACAAAATAGCGACGTACACGCCCAGACAACATACATATATTGGCCCTATATTGGCCCAATTTGGCATTGGCATCATCTTGTTGACCAATATTGGGCCAATATTGGTTCCCCATTGGCAATATTGGCATTGGCATTTTATTGGTCACCAATATTGGACCAATATTGGCTTTACATTGGCGCTCGTTAATTGGCATCATGTTGGCAACCAATATTGGACCAATATTGGTTTTACATTGGCGCTCGTTAATTGGCATCATGTTGGCTACAAATATTGGACCAATATTGGTGACCAATTGAGTGCCAATGCCATTGGCACTCTCTTGGTCACCAATATTGGACCAATAGGCCTATTGGTTTTACATTGGCGCTCTTCAATTGGCATCATGTTGGCAACCAATATTGGTCCAATAATGGGCGCAATATACCAGGGGCGGGAAATAACACCATTGATTTGATATTAAAATTATGACGTGGTCTAAAAAAGGCGGCCGCTGTTAAGAGTTACCACTTCCCGGCCTTTTGGCTATGATCTTGTGCCTTGTCCTGTCCCTTGAAGATTTGTTCCCTTGTCCTAGGCTTGCCCTTGGCCAAATTGGTCCTGGCCACCTGGCTTCCTACCTAACATTTCTCCAAGATCGCCCAATATTGGCCCAATATTGGCCCTCATTGGCGAGTGCCAATATTGGGCCAAGCTTGGGTCAATGGCCAAATAATATTATGCCAAGCCAATGAAAAATCAATATTGGGCCAATATTGTTATGTTATATTGGCCCAGTATTGGCCCAATATTGGCACTCATTGGCGAGTGCCAATATTGGGCCAAGCTTGGGCCAATGGCCAAATAATATTATGCCAATATTGGGCCAATGAAAAATCAATATTGCGCCAATATTGGGCCAATATTGTTATGTTATCTGGGCGGTTGGAGCGAATAGTGTCAAAGTGGAACAAATTCAACCCCGACATACACGCATCCCCACATAAAGCAACCAAAGAAAGAAACCGTATACATTGTGTTTCGACAGAGATGCAGCTCAGTCTGTCTAAATACGAAATCGTTGTCATTGTTGTACGTTATTTCATGTCAAGATCCATGATTGGCGGGGGGGGGGGGGGGGGGGGGGGGGGGGCGTGGTTGGATGCTCAAACGTTCGTAATCACTATATAATATTTGTTTAAATATTTTTTACAACGACCGGTCCCCTATAAAAATAAACACACTTACGCGAGTGATAATACCTGAGGTCAAAGTTGTAGCTGGTGAAGCTAATCAATTTGTTTGGATGTAATCCAAGCGATTCGTGCTGTATATTATCACACTTAACAATTTCATATTATACTTTAACCAAGGTCATACCGTATTTGCGCGCAATTTAATCAATAAACAAAATAAAAGGAAAAAAAGCGTTGTTAACATTTGCGCGTTTCACAAAGCAGGAACTTTGTTATGTTTACACAAGGCACGAGTTCTGTCCTGTTTTGTTACGGTTTTATTACCAAAATTCCAGATCGTGTCACGCGTGGTGCGCCCATTATTAATTATGGTTGCTAGTAATATATTAGTAATAATGTACTAGCCAATTTCCGTATCGATTCTATTATTGACGTTGTCTGTCTTCATTTAATAAAATGGTTTGTAAGGCCAAGTCATCAGTGGTGTAATTCAAGTTATAACAAGAAACACGAAATGCATTGCACAAAATGTAAAAAGCGTGTAATACATTTCGTGTTAAAAAACTGACTTTATGATAACAAACAAATGTCCTATATCCTATATGACGACGAAAACCCTTATTCTACAATCTACGGGTAACGCACATTTCATAGGATGTCGGTCGGTGACAAATAGCTATCTTCAGTAGATAGTAAATTAGTATAAGTGCTTGTACACACTACTATCTTCAGAAGATATTATATCAGTACTTGACACATCTTCAGAAGTAAGCTAACCAGTTTTGACACATTACTACCTTCAGTAGATAGCAAATCAGTATTTGACACATTGTTATCTGCTGTATAAATTAGTATAAGTGTTTGTACACACTACTATCTTCAGAAGATATTATATCAGTACTGTACTTGACAGATCTTCAGAAGTAAGCTAACCAGTTTTGACACATTACTACCTTCAGTAGATAGCAAATCAGTATTTTACACATTGTTATCTGCTGTATAAATAGTAAATAAGTGTTTGACTCATTGCTATCTTCAGTAGATAGCAAATCAGTACTTGTCACGTTGCTATCTTCAGTAGATTATAGTAAATCAGTATTTGTACATATTGCTATCTTCAGTAGATAGCAAATCAGTATTTGACACATTGCTATCTTCAGTAGATAGCAAATCAGTATTTGACACATTGCTATCTTCAGTAGATAGCAAATCAGTATTTGACACATTGCTATCTTCAGTAGATAGCAAATCAGTATTTGACACATTGCTATCTTCAGTAGATAGCAAATCAGTATTTGACACATTGCTCTCTTCAGTAGATAGTAAATCAGTATTTGACACATTGCTATTTTCAGTAGATAGCAAATCAGTGTTTGTACACATTGCTATTTTCAGTAGATAGCAAATCAGTATTTGACACATTGCTATCTTCAGTAGATAGTAGATCAGTATTTGACACATTGCTATTTTCAGTAGATAGCAAAGCAGTGTTTAACACATTGCTATTTTCAGTAGATAGCAAATCAGTATTTGACACATTGCTATCTTCAGTAGATAGCAAATCAGTATTTAACACATTGCTATCTTCAGTAGATAGCAAATCAGTATTTGACACATTGCTATCTTCAGTAAAGATAGCACATCAGTATTTGACACATTGCTATTTTCAGTAGATAGCAAATCAGTATTTAACACATTGCTATCTTCAGTAGATAGCAAATCAGTATTTGACACATTGCTATCTTCAGTAAAGATAGCACATCAGTATTTGACACATTGCTATCTTCAGTAAAGATAGCACATCAGTACTTGCGCATTAAAATCAATGCGCGAATTCGGAAAGGTTTATGACGAAGAAAGGCCCTACTTACAATTTCATTGAGTTGACTATGGTATGATCCGTTTTGTAACAAACCTACCGTCGAATTTGGTGTTTTGAGATTTATCAATGGAATGTATTCATGACAATTTGAGAAGCAAACGCGGTGGTTTGAAGTCATTTGTGATTTCGACGGCGGTTAAATACACGCTGTAGGCCCTATGCGCTTTGAGGCTGGTCCGACAGCGGTCCTGTTATTGTTAACAAATGAGCAAATGTTGACAAATCTAATCGTTGAGGCGGACTTAAATCTTTCAAATAATTTAGGATCATCGGAGTGTTAAAAAAATGCCAATTTGAATAACTTGAATCTAGAGGTTTTCAGAGAGATACACCAGTTTTTGCGAAGCTATTTTCTCATAGAAACACACGACAGCGCGTATGTGTATGTTGTGTGAAGACGCTCTTGGTGGCCAGGACGCGTCGGCGGCGGCGTCATTGATGCCCAGCATACGCGTATGTTGCTACGCTACGCACGCACGCATGTAAATTGCATACAAACAAAGCAAACTCCGCGACACCGCTATAATTTACCTCATCTTCCGTTCGGCGGCGTTACATCATCAAATATATTAGAAGTTATTGAGATTCAACGGGTATAAATCCAAAGAAGTCGAGTGTAGAAAACCGGCCCACTTGGGCATTAGGCCTTTATTGGCCAAAAGGCCAAATTCAATCGCGGATATTTGGCATCGTTTTGTTACGGAAATGCGGTCTTCTCATCTTTTCAAATAATCCAATAATTCCACACACGGGCGTTGTGGTTTTCAGCTTATAAAGAATACGATGAGTAAACATAGCGTTAAACGGCTACATCATGGCAAATCTAGATCACAAACGGCACAACCACATAGTTATTTCCGGTTTGGCGGATCAGAGACCCCGGTTCCACTCCCATCTCTACCAACATGGATGCTAGATACTCCAATGCACAGCAAATTACCGATGGTTCCGGCACCGAAAGGCAAGATTGTTTTGCATACGACAGAATTATGTCAGAAGGTAGGGCTATTTGAAAATTTCCTCAGAACGGCAAATGCGGGGTGACAGAAATCTGATATTTTGATAGATAATTTGATAGATTATTGTGTTACTCGATAATGAATCATAGGCTATTAGGCCAAATAAAAATAAAAACTATTTTCTCGTTCCAACTTTTGGAAAAAAAGAGGATGAAGGCACTTTGTTTTAAATAAATGGGAAATCACCATTACCAGCATGGTATTGCCTAATTGGTTGCGTAAATAGAGGACGAGGCCTTTGTAAAATCTTTTTATTTCATGGTTCGGGGTTAACACAAAACCTGCTTTAAAATGCTCATTGGACTAAAGTAAATCTATTACCAAGATGTCAGCTTTGTAAATATTTTAACAAAAAAGTTGTGGAAGAAATAAAGAAAACAAATAAACATAACAGAATTACTGAAAAAGGATGCGCGAGGGGATGAGAAACTACTTTATTTTTTTACTTTGCCTAAAAACTAAAATGACCACATGCATGACATGGGCAATTGCCACCCTGTTGCTACGTCACTGATTGTGTGTAATTAGTTACAATTTGCCAATAAGGCCCAAGTCATGACACAATACGCAACCGTAGTATCATTGATTTGTGTGTGATCCTACTGTTATTTGAACCAGCCACCTAGGTATCTGGATGAATGGGTCGAGTGATAGCGGTATAAAGGGTGTGTAAGCTGTGAAGATTAAACGTCTTTTGCTGATTAACTGTGTACACCAACCCCCCTCACTGCGTAATCACAAATCAATGATATCCCATAGAAAACCATTTCTAGTGCAACTTTGATGTTGTTATGCGCGGTCATTGAAATCGCCATAACTTTAAAAGTATTCATTCGATTTTTTTTGAATCAGGTATCAAACTGCGCAGAAGAAATTTACTCATTTAATGTATATCTCAAATTCTTGGTATCGATTATCTAGTTTTGAATTGGCCAACATCAAAGCATCTGGTCAGGGACTTTTTGTGCTAGGTGTACAATAAACATTAGGCGTATTTATATGTTATCAATTTGACATTTAAAATAATGACTGTATATTTTTTACCACAGCTTCACCATACATTAAGCGAGCTAGAGTTTGATCCTAATCCTCAAGGTTTGTCCGTGGAATACAAGAGTATCCATGACAAACACCTCAAGAATCATTATCGGCATCCAAACAAGTTCTCACGACTTATTCAGAATGGATTCATTACGCCAGAGGGGAAGGTAAGATCATTGATGGTATGTGGTACAAAAAGCCAGAGCACAACACCAACTACGCTCTCTGTATACTTCACATACTAAGATAGGTTATGTTTTTGTTTTGGTCAATGAAATTTGGATAGATGTTTTACACACAAGGGTAATCTATATCATATCTGAATATGAACCCAACATTACCGTTCACTTTTTTTTATATAGATCGCCGCATAACAACGTAGTGATATTCCTTGTTACATTCGGCCACCGGTCTGGGTGTACACCGCGTGTGTAAATCGGTCGCTGAAATTTCAATTGATCTCAAATCACTCAAGTTTAGATGTAAGAACTTCAACTACCCATTTCAAACGCCACATATAAATATAATTTCATATCATATATATCACCAATCTTTAATCTTCTCCGCCAAATGGGAACTATTATCGTACTCAACTTTGATCAAAAGCGAGGTTCGAGACCTATTTAGTGGTGTACTCCCTATATATACCGTATTATGGGTGCACACAACTAAAGGGTTCAACAAAAGAAAGTATACCACTTTGTTTATGTCATTTTGAGTAACTTTCAATTTGTTCTTGACCAAACAGGCTAGATAGGCATTTAGAGGAATCTTTTAGGCATAATTTGATACCAAATTTGCCCCCTAACAACAAAGATAAACCATGATTAGCACCATTTAAAGGAAAATATCCCATTTTCAAAAGTCGCATTTCCAATACACAGCACGAGAAGAAATGGCCAATAATTATTGTTAACACACACATATGCCGTATTTATCCCGTACTGATCACCGCGCATATCCCTCAATGCGCGGGCTAATTCAAATGTAAACTGTTGCATGGGTGAAGGATTTGAATGTAAAGGAATGTTAATGGATGGGGAGAACATGGACAGATTAACCAAATCTTCTCGTACTGTGTATTGGAAATGCGACTTTTGAAAATGGGATATTTTCCTTTAAATGGTGCTAATCATGGTTTATCTTTGTTGTTAGGGGGCAAATTTGGTATCAAATTATGCCTAAAAGATCCATCTAAATGCCTATCTAGCCTGTTTGGACAAAAACAAATTGAAAGTTACTCAAAATGACATAAACAAAGTGGTATACTTTCTTTTGTTGAACCCTTTATTACGCGCTATAGTGTATTTCTATGGGAAATGTGCCTTAGGTAAACGGCGATATCTTGAGTTACCTTGCAACTACGTTTATAAAAATTTGGAATAGTAATTAACACACATATAGATCTAACTCGGGTCAAAAATTCAGGTCGGGTTGCCCTTTTAGATTTTTCAATATTTCTCTCTTTATACAGCGTAGTCATTTTGAACAAGAAATCACACCTTGTAGCGCGTTGTGTTCAATGTGTATCCTTCCGCCAATATTTTAAAATAAAACGTTACGTATAGGGCCTACTCTTTTCATTCAAAATATATCGAGTACAATTCAGTGAACAAATAGAGACCAAATTCAATCATCTTTGAGTGCCAAATAATGTCAATATGAATCATTCTTTCCGTTATTTATGGACTAGCTGGGTGATGGCGATGGCCGGAATCTTTGACGTTGACTCTAATAGTTGTGTGCACCCTTATAATTCTTCCAAATCATTTTTCAATGGAGAATAATAGAAAGCGCTGATTACACAGGCAAAGTGAATGCCCAAGAAAATCGTAAGGATGCCTATAGCCTATGTATTAAAAAATGGTAGAAAAAGAAAAATCATTTTTGGACGGATGGATGGATCTATCATTAAATCAATGAAATAATTTATTTTGAATTATTTGACTATTTCTATTTCCTGTTTAGGTGATTTGTACTTTGAAAGAGTTCAATGACTACCAGCAACATCTCAAACGTGTTCGAATGGAAAAGAACACACAAGACCGGAAGAGAAAGGTAAGACTTAAATATAAGTTATCCATCATGTTGCCATTTTCAACGGACACAAAAGGGAATCGCACCAGGTCGCTGGGGGGGGGGGGGGGGGGGGGGGGTGTTTAAATGCGCAAAAATCAAACGCCAGCACTACTGGATATTTTTTTAACCTTAGGCCTATATATACCACAGGCATTAAAAACCTGAACTGCAATGTTGTTTTCATATTTTGTTATTTTTTCAAACACGGCATAGATCTTTCTGGGACACCCTGTAGATGTAGGCCTAGATGATAAGTTGTATCAATAATCTGAATTTATACTGAACACTTTCCACGCGACAGGCGTCTGCAGACGAACTTCCCAAAATTTCACAATAATGTTTCAAAAATGTCAAAATAATTAAATTTCATTATCATGAGAAGTGTATTAAAAAAAGTATACAAGTAAAGTGGTTAAGTAATTATTGAGATTAGGCTTTGAAAGTTGGGAAAGGCTTCTAAAAAAATCTTGTTTTGAAATGGTAAAACTAATCTGCTAAAAGCCGCATAGACAGTGATAATATTGAGGGAATTATTTGCCCCTAAAAATGAAACATCAATCATAAAAAAATGAGTAGATTCTTTTTCTGATGGCTATTTTATCTGATGCATTTCTCATCACGTCTTGCTTAAAAACAATCATAACTTCATAAGTGTCAAGGGTGAACGGCTCAATGCATGACCTAATCGAATCGCGATCACGAAGAAAGGCCCTAAATCGGCGAGATGATTTTAGGGGAAAAAAGAAAAAAAGCCCGACTGACCGACCCGACCTGAGAGGTCCGTTTGCCCGTAGCACTGAATGTTTTTTCGTCGCCTAAAAGCACTTAAAGGGGCACTAAGAGATGTGTTGGAGGATGCGCCCTCAATTATGATAAAAACTGGGATTAGTATATTTTTATAATTGTATTACATGTATGAACTTACACCTATAAGGATTAAGAAAAATCAGCCCTCTATGTACAAGAAAACGTCGATTAAAAAAATCTCGTCCCGCGGGACGAGCATTTTACGTCCGACAGTATCCCCCTGCAGTTGAACCATATTTGCATAGAGGGCGTTTTTCAATAAATAGCGATGATATTGTTTTAATCAAGTTTTGCTGTGTTTTTGCCAGTAGAAACAACAGTAATGGCCATTTTTAATGTTCATCTTGAATTCTGAAGTAAAATTTTCAACATTTAAAATTTTCAACACCACTTAATGTGCCTTTAAGTCAGGAACATTGTGATTTAAGTGTATTCCATTTGTTTTAACCCTTAGATGGCTGCAGAGCGTCAGGAAAAAGAAAGACTGTTGCGGATTAAAACCAAGACATCAGAACAAACAATCCGCGAACAACGAGGTAGTGATGCGCAAAAACGGAAGAAAAAAGTGATAAAAGAATGGCAGACAAGGTAGGTTAGACGTTAATACTTTCAACGCGGCAGGCGTCTTCAGACGACATTCCAAAATGTCACAATTTTTTTTTAAATGTCAAAATTATTGAATGTAATTACCATATTTAGAATCACAATGGGAAATGCATTAAAATAAGTACAAACATGCCTAGTATTGATTCAGTAATCCTTGAGATAGACCTTCAAAGTTGGGAAAGGTTTCTGACAAATCTGTTTTGCATTTGGTAAAACCAATAGCCGCGTGGAAAGCGTTAACGTTCATACAGGGTGTATCATAGGCTGTCGAGGATTCGGTATTCATTCTCATAATGGCGAGGGCGGGATTTTAGTTTGATAATGAGCTATGGATGGAAAATGAATACATTCTTTCTTCATGGTCCTTATATATTTTATCTTTTCAACACGCTAAATCAGGGGCGCTAATTACGAGCAATCTCCTCGAATAAAAGGTTTACACAAACGGGTCATATGAATTAGTGATTGTTGGATGAGTCGGTGGTTCTCGTCTGGTCCGTGTTGTATTTCCTCTGGACGATTTAACTCAGTGCCACCTCAGCTGGTGAGTCACGGCTGAAATCAGCTATTAACCAGTCCTTCCTGCCATGCCTGTGGCGCATTGTCTCTAAACATTTTACTATAGGTTGATCAGTCTGACATCTACAGTTAAATCACAACAATGTTGGTAGCCGTTTCTCTGGTTGGTAATGGTATGCTATTTTCGACTTGCTTGACTCCTTCTGCTTATACGGTAGTCTTTCTGAGGGTTTGGTGTCCACGTATTGAGAATCTCAACTCTAGATGTAAATGGCTCGCAGGGACACGTTTTCTTTCCGCAGTCCTGCTGAATCAGACTTCTTCTTCATCCTGACACTTCAAGATGCTTTTAGTAACCTCGATATTATGTCAATGATACTGACCCTGCAAATACGATATCTGACAACACACACTCTACATTTAGGTGACGACAACCAGTATACATGGTATAGGAGGTTTGAGAAATAAAGAGCCAGTCTCAGTTTCAATGATCCCCAATGTGTTTCAAATTTCGATTCCGGCCAAAGTAATGTTGGAATAGATATTTTCAAGTACTTCGTTTATGTGCTATTGTGGACTATATCTTGCTAGTTGTCCCGTACGGAATTAACCGTGTCATAATACAACACATTGTAATTGTTGTGAGCATGCGCATATCAGTTACGGTACGTCTAGCAAGACATGTCCCTATGTTTGATTCTGAAGGTTGGGACAACAACACAACGACGCGGGCCTCAAACAATTGCGTATTCTCGAGGAAAGAAAGCTTCTGAATGACATCGACGAGACGAGGAGAAAGCTAGAACGAGAACGTCTGCGTAATCACAAGACACGAGTGGAAAAGGAGGTAGGGATAAAAAGAGATAATAGTTCCATAAAATGAACAAGACTATCGAGATTCGATGAGTTTTTTTATCGGGACTGATTTAAAAGAATATCGAGACCCTTATCAAGTCTAAGTATGACGAAGCACAAGTGGTGCGGTATGTAAATAGAGCTTCGGGTTATTTATTTTAATTATTGTCCTCGTATCGAGTTCTTGATACGGACACGATACCAGTCTCGATATGATAGTTATAAACATAAACATTACTATCCTTGGTGTATTTGTTTAAATTTCCCAGGGTATTAGTGACTTTACTGACATTGCCCTCGTATCGAGCCCGATATCGAGCGCCAGCGTGTATTTTATCGAGCCTCAACTTACAAACTATCGAGTCCAAAACGTATCGAGTCTCGATGCAGTTTCGATAATTTTATCGAGTATAAAATGTAATTCCCTTACTTATAACTTGGCGCTTATAAGATGTAAAAAAATCAGAATAGTTGAGATTCCGTTAGGATGTTATACTCTCATGGCATGTATCTTTACAATGTTATCGTCATCTCCATGTATTTCATGCAGCTTCATTGGTACATTTGATGACTACATTATTTCTATGATTATTATACTCAAAGGAAAAACAGAAAAAGGTTAACTACTTACGCAAAAGAGCAGTCGACGACAGAACACGAGCTACCAAATTGGAACAAAGGAAAATGGCAACAAAGAAAGAGCGTGAACAAAGGGTATGTAAGGTCTGCCACAGAAATTCTGGGCTCTATTTCATAAAACTTTAATATCTTTTTAATTTGGATTTAAGAAGAATTATTTTTGATTAATAAGAAAAATAAATATGGTGTTTATGGTAAAGACATTGTGCAGTTTAAATATGTCTGTCCAAACAAACACTAAAATCGTTTTAACTTTCGTAACTTTTAATTTAGAAATTACATTTCCTTTTCTATTTTGTCTTAATTGAAGATTCATAGCATCAGCATAGGCTTGTAAAAAGTGTGTAGAGTAGACATTACGAGCAAAATTCACAATTTCAAATAGAAATAAAAATGTGATCAAGTATCTCGGTGAACATTTCGATTATGAAATGGTTACCACGGGAAGATTATTTATCAAATAAAATGTTCAAAGAAAATCTGTGTTATTATACGTCTAAAACATTTGATCTCACTCTATAATTGTGAACCAAAAGATACCAACGTCAATTTAAATTCAGTTACAAATTCCTATTTCAAAATCTTTGTTAATCTTGATAGCTTGAGGATCAATGGGACCGTAAACAGCGTTTTCAGGAACTTCGACGCACCAAGGAACAAGTGACAAAAGAACTTGAGAATGAAATAACAGAGGCGAATATAGTCGCCAGGGATACGGCTGCTGAAAAACGTCTGCTAAAACAACAAGGTGAGGTTAACAATATACACTTAACACAACAAGTTCCAAACCAAGTTCTTTTAATGTTAACACTTTCCACGCGGCTATTAATTTTACCATATACAAAACAGATTTTTCAGAAACCTTTCCTAAACTTCAAAGTCTATCCCAAGGATTACTGAACCAATACCAGGCATGTTTGGACTTATTTCAATGCATTTCTCCTGGTGATTCCAAATATGGTAATGAAATTAAATAATTCTGACATTTCTGAAACATTTTGTGAACATTTGGAATGTCGTCTGCAGCCGCCTGCCGCGTGGAAAGTGTTAGGTAAATTAAAATCAGTAATCGGTATAAAAAACCGAGATATACATTAAACGAGCGAATTTTCTGTCCACAATATGACCATCACTGATAAAAATCGAGTGGATATTTTTAGAGTTCTGATGACTTAAGCAACCATACCACCGATCCCAAAGTTGTATTAACCCTAACCCTACCATATACCACAATATACCACGACTGGGCACGTTGGTACCACCCGGCGTGGAAGTTTTTCGATGAAAAAATGGACCCACTCCATACAGTCTGGGCAATACACTGCCCAGACTGTGCTTGGAAGCCGTGGTGCAGTGGGGAATTGGAAGCTCCACGTTCTGGAGGTCCCTGGATCAAATCCCGGGGGGATCGGGGGGGGGATATTTTGGTCGATTTTCCACGTCGAAGAAAAAATTCTGAAAAAAGTGTGGGGGGGGGGGTAGAGTTAGGGTTAAAGTGATTTTCAATGGGATATCATTGCCTGTGTGCTTAGCAGTGACAATTTGTATGAATTGAATCACAGCTCACCATTCATCCGTATAATATGTCTGACCGGTTTCGATAGCTCGGAATATTCAATACAAATCAATGACAATTATAGACATCCCATACATAAAACAACATTTCCTCCGTTGTGTTGTTACTAAAAGTATAATAACTTCACTTCAGTATCCAGTCAATTTGTAGGGGAGAGGCGTCATATTGTGGAGATGAAATTTGTTTTAATGTGTATCTCAATTTAAAATTTACTGAATTTAAATTAGCTAACATTAAACATCACTTGGTCTGGCCCTTTTTGTGTTAGGTGTATACACGACTATATAAATGCCAAAAACTCTGATGTCGAATATTGATTTGCTATCTATTGAGGCTAGCATGATGTCAAATACACGAGTTGTTCCATTGAACATTGAATGACAAGTGTTATGTCTTAAGGGATAGTATAATGTGTGAATGTAAATTACTATAAGTTTGCTATCTATTGAATACAGTATATCAATGTGACTATGATCTAATGTCTGATTTGCTAATAATTGAACAACAATATACAAGGTGATATGACATTATTAGCACCGAATTTGATATATCGGTCTACAACCAGTATACATAATTAGACAGTAGCCTAAATTACGTAACGTCATACAATGTCCAATTTACAAAGCTGTACGTTCAATTCAAAAAATGATTGATTAGCCTATATTACGCTTTTTACAATCACACCTGTACAGCCGCATTCACCAAGATCCAAGACATTCGGGCCAAGAAGACCACAGCGAAAGAAGATCAGATATCTCGCCATTTGGAGAGGAAGGTGGCCAAAGTCCAGACGAAGTTCCGTAAACGCAAACGAATCTTAGGTATGAAGAAATGATGAATGTCAATAGCCCAGGGTCATTATGAACCTGACCCTGACCCTGACCCAGAACCTGACCCTGACCCTGACCCTAACAATTAGTTCAAGGTTTAAAGCAGGGTTACAGTTTGTAAGGTTCCATATCCAGTACGGAATTATTGCAATCTTAAAGAATGGCCATAAAATGCTACATTAATCAGCAGCAGGTTTAAGTATGTTAAGGGATTGTTATTCATGAACAGCTACATAAAAAGCTGATTGACCTTAACACTTTCCACGCGGCAGGCGACTGCAGACGCCCATTCCAAAAGTTCACAAACTGTTTCAAAAATGTCAACATTATTAGATTTCATCACCATTTTTGGAATCACCATGAGAAATACATTGAAATAAGTACAAACAAGCCTAGTATTGGTTCAGTAATCCTTGAGATATAGACCTGGAAATCTGGGAAAGGTTTCTAAAAGAAATGTTCAAACCAATAACCGCGTGGAAAGTGTAAGCCATGTTGTTGTTTCTTTCGTCTTCAACCTGAGGCCTGTTTTTCTTGGCATAAAAGCTTGGCATATTTATTATTAGATTGGACTCTTTTACTCTATCCCTCCTGTATAATATGCTCAAATTTGTAATTTTCCAAATTCGAAAAAGTATTATAATTGGCGCTTATTTTCTTCCAAAATCCATTCTGAAACCATCTTCAGCTCTTGTGCTCACTGGCACGACGAATCACTTGGAATGACCATTAACAGTGGTTCCAGAGTCTCGTGCATACATATTAGTTGACAAGGGCCTATGTGACCTATTCACAGACCTAATCGTAAAACATACAAACATGAACATGTAACACTAAAAAGTTCTGGTTATGTAATTTATTTGTCTACAGCTAACTACAAAGGGGTAAACGTTACACCATCCGCCAGATACCGTCATACTTCACGGCGATCAGCTTGGGAAATCAGCCAATGTCTACTGAGTGAAGATTGTCATAGCGTCATAACCAAATCCTCGGTAAGATGATATAGAGATCCTTTTTTTTGAAAAATAGGGTGAAAAGACTCAAATGTATGCACGTTTTTGTAAAGAAACAGAAGAAACCATACTACACTTGCCCGCCATATTAAATATATGGGAAAATGTTATTAAATGGATTAAGGAAAAGACAAATGTAACCATCGTTATGGAAAACAGATTCAACTTTTTGGCTTCAACCATAACATGATGAGTGCCTTAAATGCAATCTCTTTACTGTGTCGCTTCTATACATGTATATACAAGATAAAATTGAAAGAGGGGCTACCATTTTTCGCTTTGTTCAGGAAGGAAGCAAATCTGTTTTTCTCCCTTGAAAAATATATCGCCGTAAAAAACTGGAAAATTGCGAGTTTTAACAAAAACTTGAATTCCCTCTTACAATTATCATGATTATGGGATGTGTTATTAATATGTAGAACAGTATCGTCTGTAATGTACTAGTAATATTATGAAGAAATCGTATCTGTATGACACATTGTGTTGAACATATATGAGGCCACTGTGAAAAGAAGAAAAGAAAAAGAAAAAGAAATATATAGAGATTCAGAACGGCCAGTTGTTGGATGGACGGTTCTGACATGTCAAACATGGTATGAACAACTCTAACATATTCATATGTAAATCCTACTGCATCCCACCAGAAGGTCTTATATCTACTGTTACAAAGATTACACATTGATTTGTCTGGGATTCATCTGACTGTAGAATGTCAGAGATTAGAATAATCGCTGTGGTTAACTCAGTTGACAGTCTTACCTTATGTGTGGCAGGCAATTGATGTATCAAAGTTTGTAATTACTCCACCATACTGACTGACATGAAATAGACCTACGCGTGAAGTGATGAATGGTTAGAGCTTTACGATATTATTATGATACAATTAAGAATATTTAACATGTTTAAACTAGAAGTTTCGAACTGACCTAAGAAGGACCATATCAAGAATATCATAATATGGTCAGTATGGAAATCACCTCCAAGTCCAGCAGTTGGAAACCATCCGTAGTACACAGAGAAAAAAAAAGTGAGTCATTATCGTAAAATGAGTCACTACACGGACAAAATGACTCATTTTGAGCCATAGTGTGTCACTACACGGACAAAATGACTCATTTTTCGATGATGACTCACTTTTTTTCTTTCTGTGTAGCTGAAGATAGGCAGTAAGGTAAAATGGTTTGTGGAAGGTTCTGGAATCTATAAACTTTATCGAGATACGACCATTAATGGTTTCATACTAATTAACAGATAACGAAAACAGGATATAGTATTTAAGTTTGACAACTGCTAATGTTAAGTTGAAATATATGTGAAAGGAGCCATGGTCCCCTGGAGCCATATTCCAGCCTCCATAGACATACCCGGAATGAAGAGTGAAGCTAGTGTTGCGTGTAGTGATGAGTGCCATATACCAACCTATACTTTACTGTAAAGGGCGGACTATGACTCCAGGGGACTGTGTCTCCTACTCTCATACACCTAGTTTCTGCTGTAAGGATAGGTTTGATACAGTATCGTGATAATTAGCGACACGATTTTGAAATCGTTGGAGGTGCTTTGGGTGCACTAATCATAAAGACTGGAACACAACGCCTCAAAAACAAACCGTATCCCTTGCGAAATGTGACGTTAGTTGCAGCATATATCCAACTGTTGGTACAGGAACTCATGTGAGAAAGGGTGACTATGGTGAGATACCACTGTTTGGACCATTTATGAGATGAATCCTTCTTGCCAGGACCCGGCTTGTCGTCTAACACCATGAAAAATATGGGATACCACATGCATATAAAGACAAGCATTACAATGAGAACGGACCGTAGAAGTCTGATATCAGTTAGTGGAATCGGGCGTTGGTTGTCATTTTCCATGCTTTTGTTCAATGCACGCTTTGACTGACTAAAGAAAATCAAGATTTTGATATAACAGAAGGCCATAATGAATACAAATGTTGTGAATATAGATATGAGTAGAATTATATGCTGCGCGCCACTGAAAACACAGTGATAACTACGACTTTCATAATAGCCCGGGAGTAAACCTGAAGCTCTGGAAAGACCACAAGACGTCCACATAAACACTAATATGATAGGTATCGTCTTATTGTTGAAGAACTTTGGGTAGATGAAATGATGGCAAATAAAGACGTAGCGATTGACACTGATTGCTACTATACTTGCCATTGAACAAGTGCAGGATGTGCTACACATGGCAACTACGAATTTACATAAAATGTGGTGTTGTTGAAAGATTCGCCCATGTGTAACTATCCCGGCGACAATCAGCGGAGTATTGACCAATGTGATGCACAAATCTGCCACGGCTAAATTAACGACGAATACATTTGCAAGCGATTGTAGTTTTGGATACGATGTTACCGCACCGATTACGGCGATATTACCGAAGCTACCGACGGCAAAAATACAACATGACACGATAAGATGTACATTATCGGTGATGATGTCATTAATGTTTGGTTTTGATACATCAACATTGTCGGATGATGGTTCAGTTTGAAGAGAGGTAAAGTTGTTCATTATCAGACAATGCTTAACTCGGTGCTTCGCTTATGCTTGTATCTCGTATTACAACTGCATTCACTCAAAACAACAAAATAAACATTTTTTGACTAAGTCAATCGCGAAAATGTTGCAATTGCATGTAACATGTGTTAGAAGGAAAGTGTTCATACAGTGTACACAGTGAATTTAGTGAAGCTAATTCGAAATGAACTACACGTCTTGATGGGTTTAAGTGCTATTGAAACCATCGCAAAGCCTCCTGGCACGGGATTTAAATTTGTAAAACCATTGTGGCATAAATTACACACACGCTGTTAGTATTCATTTAAAGCCATGATAGAAGACACGAACCAGGTAAGGACACCTACGTAATTAATATCCCACCTCGATATTAGATGTCACAAACCTTTGTAACGTCAGAAATAGTAGAGATCGTATATAGGCCTATTTATCCAGATTACATTTTAGCCTTTTCATTAACTTTTTGGTATTTTAATGATTTAATGTTACAATATATACCGTTGTAATTTCCAGTCATATTACAGTGAACGAACATCCAGGTGCGTTCCACTTTCAAATTGATCATTTCAGATTGAGTATTTCTAACCTGATCGTATTGTGCGGCATATCAATAACCATTCGTCATTTTGTCGCCGTTACATTGAAATTGCCATCCAACGTGTGCTCAACCTGTCAAGCAGTCAACATTGTCGGTTTTTATGACAACTCTGTGTGCTAAATTAATTGAAAATTTGGATTCGCAATTTGTCCTGTTTTGAGTTCAGGTTTGTTCTGATCGATTCCATACTCTGTCTGATAGTTCGTGACATATTCATTTTGAAATCCGCGCCCATTCACAATAGAGTTACTTAGCCATAAAACGAGCAATTTCATTCCATCAGCTTTCCATTGATATAAGACATGCTGTCACTGTGATTGTTTGAATTTTTTTTTTTTTTGGAGGAGGAGGTTATACAAATAATTATTCCAAACGGACTGTCGAAGTTGAACTCAAGTTTAAATAGTACTCGGTGTCCCTTTCATGGCATCATTAACCTTTGTTCACAACCATTTTAATATAAATATTACGGGTTTATTTTTTAAATCTTCCCATAGTCTTCCTGCCATACTCCGACGCGTAGACGTTCATCACAAGAATTACCAGCAGTCTATCGTACAAACTCAGATCGCAAACTAAGCTGGCATGAATCGATGGGTGAGCTTACCACATCCAAAGAAAAACTGCCACCTATAGGCTCACCAGTATTTGACGAGGAGGACGAGGATTTACAAGGTCCATTCACTCCTGTGACACTCTCTCCAAGTGATGATCTTGTGGTTGAGGAAATGACAGAGGCTTCCGAATGTAGTATCATTACGCCTGCTGTTCAAGTGCAACGTGAAGAACACACTGTCCAATGTGGTTCACTAGGTAAGTGTTTAACCCTTTCCACGCGGCAGTCGTCTGCAGACGACACTCACTAATTTTACAAAATGTTTCAAAAATATCAAAATTATTGATTTTCATCACCATATCTGGAATCACCGTGAGAAATGCTTCGGACTATATACAAACATGCCTGGTATTGGTTCAGTAATATTTGAGATAGACTTTTGAAGTTGGGAAAAGTCTCTGAAAGATCTGTTTTGAATATGGTAAAACTAATAGCTGCGTGGCAAGTGTTTACAAGTGTTTATTCTCACCGCAGTGGTGGAATAAGGCGAGTTTTCCCTTATCCGCAACACCACGGAAGACCAAAGAAATGAAAACAACCACTCGTTCAAAACACAAAAAATAACAAAAACCTGAAACAGCATGAAATTATGGTACCCGGGACTGTAAATGTACTGAAAGTTTGTGTTGTTGGGCCATTGATATTAAAATTGGTTTGCATTTCCCCCTCTTATCAACAGAGTTTACCCAAACTGAATTTGACTATTTCATGGACATGAGTTCAGCAGACAGTGTTGAAGTCATTACTCCTTCGTCATTTGCGATTCCACCCGAGTCAACAGAGTCTCTAATTGAGTCTGAAGAGCCTTGTGATTCAGAGAGCCTTCGGCCTGCATCCGTAGACGTTGCCAAATCCGTGTTATTCACAGTGATACATAAAGCCTTCTCGTCTATCTTCAAATGCACTGGGGCTAGTGATACGTGGTCTCCAACGGAGTCTGAAATGGGTATGCTGGACAATAGTGTCAGTAATTCGTCAGAGATCGATGACAACTGCCATTCCGCAATTCGCGTTGACAATCGAGAGTCTAAGCAACAGACTGAACCATCTTCTGTTGAAATGAAAGTTGAAGGCAATGATAGCATACTATCTGGTGTGATTGATGACGACAGTGTGACGTCGTTTGGAGTTCCTCCTTCTCAAGGACATGTGGCAATGTCACCACGCAGCAGCGCACGACTCATTGTATCAGGGGCGTTTGAATGTGCCGTGTCAACTGTTAAGAATTTAAGCGAATCGAATGACTGGAGGGACCAACTCAGCTTGCTAAGCGTGAAGGACTCAACATCTTCATTGAGAGTAGAACTCAATAGCGATGATGAGCATCGTGGAAGCAGTTTGTCAGAATGGGGAGAAAGGTAAGAACAGATACACGCAGGTCTTGGGGGGGGGGGGGGGGTGGTTTAGAGGACAGCAAAGTGTGTTTTAGATGATCGTGTAAACCCATACTACTGCATCTCATGTTAACGTCTTGGATAATGTCTCGTCAGAAAAATATAACATCACAACCTGATCCAATTTGGAAAATATAGCATTTTTAAAAGATAAATATTTAAAATAGACTATGAATAGAAAAAACCCCGATCAAGAACATACGAAAATTGCCATATAAAGCATCAAATCATGAATATTGTATTAAAATCAATGCTAGCTATTTGGGGATAAAAGAAGCTGGTTTAGTTATAAATAATTTGATAATTGTGTCATGGGCCAGACTCCACCATGCTCAGACCAGGCTAAAAAAACACCTTATTTATTGTAGCATGAGATGGAAGAAGGACATGGTGCGTCTCAGCTCAGAGTGGACCAGATTATTGCATATTATATACACTTATTACGGCATACCCTTTTTCAATAGTGTTGAATATATGTCTTGCATTCATAAGCGATTTGGTTGTACTGTTGGTTGACTCATGGCATGCATGGTAACTGTTCCCCTTAATAATAATAATAATAATAATGCATTTATATAGCGCCCAAAACATTGGTCCCTGGGCGCTTTACAAGCAAAAAGGCCCCATCCAAAAGATAAAAATACATTAAAAAATAATAAAATAATGAATCGTCTGATTTATACAATTTACACTCAGTTATCAGTTGTCTACTACCAGCATCGAAGGAAGCGAAGCCGTACTTAACAAAGACATCAATGAGAAATCAGCTAACGAATGTGATGTAAGTTATCTTTTAATATCATCTTCTTTTAATATGTACTTTGAACAGTCACATTATTTTACATTTACACAACATTAACAGATGATCAGGGTTATGCAACACCTACTAAGAGGAAGATAATAAGAATTTTAAAATGTGTAAACATGATTGTAATATTATAGTGAAAGTGAAGGGAAACTAGAGCTCTAACAAAATAAGTCTGGGACATGCTGAATCAGGAAATACACATGTATGGTATATGAGATCAATTAAAGGGGCTGGGGCTACTATAATTCCCTTTTTCCATCGTAACTGAGATTTGTATTTCAGAAGAAGTACCATATTTTCCTCATTACACCTGCAACATTGTAAGCCTGAAGTAGTGTACCACCCAGAGATTTGTACATGCTCTATGGGGAAATTTAAAATGAATTTGCGCTTATATCATAAAAAACCCACTGAAGCAATTTCACTCAAATGTTAGTATGACTGTATTTATGATATGCCTTCTTAAACACAATCTGGGCAGAAGTCAATATATCCTTGTGTTTTGGTGTTACTCGTTTTCTTAAAATTCATGACTCCTCTATGATAATTATCAGTTTCAACTCAGTTCATCGGAGAAGCCGGTTAGCTCAGTAGTTTTCTGTTATATTGTTGGGAGGGTCAGGGGTTAGAATCCTGCACTGGTTCATCTCCTTGTTTTTAAAAATCTTTTTAATCAATTAAAAAAGTTTGGGCATGGGCCGAGGCTTGCTATATTATATGATCTTTTAATTGTTGAACTTTCGGCGGCACCGCCTCGATTTGTACACAAATTTATGAAAGTAAAAGCAGAAATGTTACATTCTATTCAAACATATATTCATCGTCTATAACCTCATTTTCAATGTTGTTAATCTCTCTGTTTAAAAAGGATCAAAAACTGAAAGAAGTTGAATACATACGGAGCCAAGACATCAAAGAGGAATTATCGGTACCTAGAAAAGATGTTGAAACAAAAGCGGATATACAGGAAGAAGAGGTTCAGATCAAAGAAGAAATAATGCTGTCTGGCACGGAAGTTGACAGAGAAGGGGACATACATGGAAAAGAAATTGAGATCAAAGAGGAACCGCTATTACCAAGAACGGAAGTTCATATCGAGGAGGATTTGCTCGAAAAAGAAGTTGAGACAGAAGAAAACAAACCTGAACAGGACGTTGAAATCGAAAAAGATATTGTAAAGGAGGGAGGTAGAGCCGGAAAAGATGTTGTGACCGAGCAAGAATGGTTGGAACCTAGAACAAAGGTTGAAATAAGGGACCAAGTACAGGGAAAAGAAATTGATATCGAGGAAGATATATTAACCAGAGAAAAGGTTGAGATTGAAGAAGATATTGTGGTGCCTGGCACAGAGGATGAAATTCAACAGGATCAACAAGGAAATGAAACTGAGATTGAAGAAGATATCCCCGGAACCGATGGTGAGATAGGTGAACAAATAATTGAGGAAGAGAGTAGTTCGGAGGACGAAGACCATGAGATGATCCGAAGTAGTATTCTTTTGCAATCAGTTATGAATGTATTCGGAGACGACTCTCCAGATGCGACGGGAGAATGGCGTTCTGGTTCCTCAGAGAGCGAAGGTGAAGAGGATGACGAAGAAGAGGTTATTGGATTCCTGGAAAATGCCACCATTACACCAGAAACAGGAGCATCCACTGTTGCTGGGTGCGGTGCTTCACAAGGTGAAACACTTGCCCGGAGGTCATCTCTCAGTGAAGAGAGCAGGGTGATGGTGGAAGGCGCTATGCGGCGCGCATCTAGCGGGGACTTTTTTGGGCAGAAAGGTTCGATCACTGCAGCTGTGTTGTCCACGCAGAATATTGCAAATTCCTCTAGTCAGATGGTTCATGAAAGAGTCAGTGGGAAATACACTTGCAGTGATGGGGATAATGATGACGAAAAGGGGCGAGGCAAGTTTGAGCCAGAAGAGCACTACCATCAGATCATACCCCTCTATCATAATCATACCGTTACTGTTGGGGAAGATTTGATTGAAAACAATTTATCAGCGATATCAATGAAGCCTGAACACAACAAACACCTGCCAAACGCCCACCAAACCGCCGGTCGAAATTCATTCCGAAATATCTTTCGTCCTGACATGACGTACTGTGAAGGTTCCGCTAGATGTTTAAAGAGCAGTTTGATCAGTCAGATATCACACAATTCCTCTTCTACCTCGAGTCACGCACGGGTAATGACATTATTGGATCAGTCTCATCATGACGTCATGGCACATCACTCCGATGAAGAACTCGTGACAACTGAAGATATTGAAGGCGTGTGTGTCTGGCCAAAGAGTAGAGCCTTCCAACATCATTATGTGCACAGTGATGTGGTAAAAGAACAAGACGAAGTAAAAGAGGACCATGGCAATAGTAGCGAAGTAGATGGTACAACCGATCATATCTCAAAGACAAAAATCACTAAAGAAAGCTCCGATATCAATGCAAGCACAGACGATCATGAGCAGGATCATGTCAAGCCATCTCAAATATTAAAATCCGACAAAGCTGATGTTGATACTATATTTGGTGAGAGCAACACAGTAGGCAAGAACTATGTTGACAATACTCTAAAAGATCTCCACGCATCAGTAAATCAAGCCACAACTACTAGTATAGTCGGCATTGATGACAACGTAGAGAGCCACCAAATCCCTACAAATTGTGGAGCTAAAACTGAAGACAACGTTATAATTGATTCTGAAAGTGCACTTCATGTCTGTCCTATTGAGGATCAACTTTCACCCGGATATTCGAACAAGACAGATACAACTTCTACGATGTCTACTGGCATATCATCCGAAGCACAAGCAAACAAAGATCAAATTCATAGAGTTTCTACTAGCGAACAAAAACAAACATCACTATGTAATGAGGACAAAAAGCTATTGAGTAATATTGAGGATGACCATGCAACAACAGAAACTACCACCAAAGAAACATTCTCCACCGATATGCACAGCTTAAACACTCACAACGATAATGACAAACAGCTTGATACGTGCCCAGAAAAGGACACAGAGTACTCGCACTGTGACATAGAAAATTTGAACACAAGCACTAATCATAGCAAAGATTGCTCTATCACAGTTGGGTCAGATACATGTGTGGGTGTATTGGAAATGCAAAAAGAGACTGTCTTGAGCAAAGTCATAGCCACAATTAATACCGCCTTCTCGAAACCCTCACAACTTGTTCAAATAGAAGATGATATTCAAGATGGTAGGAGTGACCTCCCAGATGAAGATTTTACTCAACTGAAGACTACGAAGTCAAGTAACATAGAGGTCAACAAACCAATCACTGATAATAATCAAATTGAGGGCGACACAGATACCTCATCTAAGGTGGCAACTGACGATACAGATGGTGTCAACAACATTGGTGATGAATCTATAATTGTCTCGCATAATGTCGCTTCCGATGGTAGAGATGGCACTGACCAACAAATCATTGAAGATCATCGTATACAACCACCAATACAGCGCATCTGTACGCAGGATGTGAAACACAGGAGTAGTAAAGTAAAGCATACTCTGAGTGAAACCAGCAAGTCGCACCGACGAAACAACAGCACTGTAAATGTAAACAAACTCAAGAAGAAATCAAGTACATTTGGAAAACAGAAATCTGGAAAACTACGAAGTGGTCATCAACAAAGCACAGGCAAAGATACAGGACATATTGCAATTTCATCAACAAGCCGGACCAAACATACAGGATCAAGCGACAATGGGGTTGACAGTACAGATGCAATGAAAGTCAAGCCAGGTCATGTTAATGACAGGAAAGTACCAAGTGGAACCAGTAATACTATCACTAAAGTACCAGGGAGTCCAAGTAGAAATGAAAGCATTGTAGCACGTGTGAAAAGCAGTAAAAGAAGTTTAGGTGCTTCTCGCAGTTCGGTCGGTGGCGGCAACAGACCCGGCAGTTCAAGAATCACAAGTATCACTCAAAGTAAGAGTGCAAACTCACCTTCTCATAGCAAGCATGCTTTGACATCCTCTAGATCTCAGAAATCAAGAGGTTGTCAACTTGAAAGTTCTAAAGATTTACTTCGATCGTCTACGCATCGTAAGAGCAGTGGCCATCACAGTAGTGATTCTCGGTCCAACTGCAGCAGCACGACGTCCTCCAGACACTCTACTAAGAAACAGCACTCCGTTATCCTAGTGCAACCCGCCAAAGAGAAAAGGTCAAGCTGTACAGTGATACTCAGTGGTAACAGATCTTCGGCACACATGAGCCCAAGCAGAAGTTCTACATCTAAGGTTTTGGAAACAGCAAGTGAAAAGATAGCAGTTGCAGGTTGTATTATACCAATGAAGCAAGACGAACCGTGTGTGGCAAATATCAATGCTTTGGACACTAGTATACAATTACAGTAGAAGCCGACACTTACGTCACTGAATCCACTAAGTTTCATAGACATGTTATACAAGTCCTTAAAAGACAAAACAATGCAAAACAAATGGAAGTCAATTTACTATTTTTGTTCAAATGTTTACCAATAATAATTAGGTTTCGAATGGAGGTATAATACACAAAACATTAATTATTATTTAATTTGGTCAAATTTAAAGACTTACTGATTTTGAAACACTCATCTGTTGTTTTGATTATTATATGAAATGTTAGCAGACAATAAAAATAAGCTTGCACTTAATACAGCACACAATCAGCTTTAAGTTTTCACTAGTAAATTACTTTCCTTAATACTTAATACTCAGGCACGGATTACCACTTATATAAAATGAAGCACCACATTTATATGCTTGCAACATAAGCTAGATATTTAAATTGTATCAGATTTCACAGCAAACACAAAGTTACACATTCATCTCTGGACAACCTTCATAATGCATCTATGTGTGTATGTGGTCAGCGAAATTGTCTAGGAATGAATTAGAGAAAACATGTGCATACAAGTTTATTGGAAAATTTTGTACTATATGCACTCGATTTTTATAGTTCAATCAGTTCCAAATTGGCGAACCTGCTTACCGCAGCGAATGAATTCAGAAGAGGGTGGGAACGCAAAATACTCATATGACGGAACATGGCGCATTGTGAATCATTATGCGTGACATAATACAGTCCCCCCTAACAAAGGATCATATCAGTGGCGCAACATTGGGCCATATGCCTCTAAAGTTGTAAAGGAAGGGATCGGACACATCCCTCTGAACAATGTAAATGAAGTAGGTTTTCATGTACCAGCACTCCCTTTAAAGATCACTAAATAAAGTAGGTATCCCTGTACCAGCGCTTCCTTCAAAGATCATTAAATGAAGTAGGTTTTGTCCCCCCCTTACAACTTTATTAGAGGCATATGGCCCAATGTTTCACTACTGATATCCTTTTAGGGGAACTGTATTACACGCATTATGATTCACAAGGCGCCATGTAAATGTAGAGTAGTTTGCGTTCCCACGCTCTTCTGATAGAAATAGGAACCATTCCACACAAGAAGTTGAGACCAACAAAATGATAACTAAATACCGAAATAAGCGTCAATGAATATGATGAGTAATAATAGGTACTCTCTTATTGATCGCAAGCCCGCATGTAGTCGCACTATACTGATAATGATATCAAATTATCGGAAGTAGCCTACAATTCATCACAATTCTCTAAATGTCCAAAGTATATAATACAAACTAGAGTGTACATTTCATACCTGAAACGTCACACATCTAACAAAAGATTAGTGGAAGTTGTGTGATAATAAAATGATTTTTAAATAACCAGCCATATCCCCAATTCATGTGCAATTTGATACAAATAATACTAATTTGACCTATATTAATTCTGCCCAGTTGAAATATTATGCATATGCATGAGCTTTAATAGATGGAGAGGTATAAAGACCAGGCAATGTCATGACAGCTCTTTCAGCTGGAGAGGGGGTTCCCGGATCCAAAGCGCTTAACTCAACGCCGCCCGTTCAAATTCGGGGTTGACTGGTTGAGCCATTGGGACAAAGAAGTTAATTGTCGGCTGAGAAATAAGGTCCTCACTATAAGAAAAAGGAATTGGTGGAGACGGATCATATGATCGTGATATTAGAGAACCCAAATGCCATGCAGCCTTTGTGTATTCAATCTGGGATCTGACTGTATAGTATTCTTATTGATCATTGTTATTCCATTAGTGGGTAGGCACCAATTATTAGGTGGTGACATTCGATCAGAGGACACTAGTTCATTGGGCAGCTGTCTTGGATAACATTCAATAACAATTAGTATCGAGATATAACTGGCGATATTCTATTATCACTCAGGGTCAGTTCAGTGCTCTTAATTAGGATAAGGATTAATTTCCAAAGGCTAGAATGCCTAACAGAGATAATTTTTGAGGAGTCCGATACTAGGATGGATAATGAACAAGTTATGTAATAAATGGTATAGGATATTTAGACCTCCAGTATTGATCAAAAAGATAAATGATTAGCAATGTCTGGTCTCATTCCATATATCGAGGGTTGAGTGCCAGAAGGCCGTAACTCAACAAAAAAAAATGCTATTCTGAGATAATCAACTTTCAAATATTCGGGACTCATTACAATACACTGTAGCACCCAACTTATAACTTTAGTTTTAGTCAAATTAAGAGTGTTTATGAGTTATCTCTTTATGGTTCTGAAAATCTAGGTTATATGGATTATTTTGATACCAAAATCTCATTTTGCCAAAAAGTTGAGTTACAGCCTTCTGGCGCTCACACCTCGATATGTGGTATGCAGTCCAATTGACTGGGTGTTGTATTGTAGATGGCCTATTTTATGTATACACCATTTAAATTGACAGCAACATCTTAATTCCATTGTCTGCCATGATATTAATACAGGTGACTAACATGGATGTGAATAAACTACTCTATTGTTTACACTTCGCATCATATTTTTGGTTTTCCATGTTTTGTCAACTTTATATTTATATTCTACAAGCCAAACGCTTTAATTTGATACTAAACACGATATGTTTATAGGACGAACCATGATTGTCATTATTATAACATAATCTAAAAAGGGGGCGTGGCTTATGAGGTCAATAACAAATTTGTCCAAAGGTGCCATTTTGGCAAGTGCACATCATTCACGTGAAAGTATAGATCGCGCCGCTGTGAAATATATTGAATACCTAGGGTACTTATTTCTAATTTGATACGCTCTCGTGGATCGCCTGTTGCAGTAGAACGAGAGCTCTAAAGTGGCCAAGCCACATTAATGATACAAACACGCCGTTAGCATTTGGTTAGAGCGGTCTTCAACTGGATGATCGGATTGTGGTTGATTTGTCTTACAAGCATCATGCACCAAAGGATTGCAATTCGCTTTTTTATCTTGTGTATAGGTAAGTATATAGAATAAATTTACATACCAGATGTAAAGGTATGGTAGTATTATTCACCAACAAAGCTTCTGATTATTAGAATAATTGTATTGCGTGCAATCTGAATGTAAAAAATATATTAAGAGTCTATTCGAGTGTAATATATTGTTAAGGATACCACATGAAGAAAACAAAATCAATATGATCACTAGTAATTTATATATCAACGAACTTGAACAATCCGTTCATCATAACCTTGTCACTATTCTGGGTGATAATAACAAAGGCCAGGATATCTCCTCTCCATTAATGTATATAAAAATTATGAAGAAAGTAAATAGTAAATCGAACATTCCCTTAAAATATATAAGAAGTTGTTTTCGCTTATCATTCAAAGCATATACTTGCACCTTATTGCTAAATCTTACCTTCAAATATTTAAGGAAAGGCTCGTAAAATCAATATCGGTGTTGGTTATTTATTCGTCCCATTCTCTATCCATATTATTGTCGTAAGTACTTTTGATCTAGTCTTGACATTATGATAAATAACCAGAAAATATAACTTTCTTGAGCTTTTCATTAGTTATTGTATCATTTTACAGTTCGTACAATTTAGTTATTTGGTTATATCCTATTAAGAAGTCATTGTGATTCATTATATTATTTATAGCGGGCATCGCCTGTTCGGTGGAAGCACACGTGTGCATCCTTAAGAAAAGACATGATAATACAACGGAACGGATACGATGGTCACTACCGTCTAAGGAGCGATGTCACTGTCAAATAATCATAACCGTTAGGAATGGCTACGTGCAGAGAAGCTGTCACTCAGAGATTGGGTACATTCGACATGAACAAGATATATGGTTCACAGACAACCCGGAGTACCTGTTACACAGATTTAATTGGACAAAAGAAAGACTAAATAAGTTACTCGACAGGGATATTTTATGCGGTAAGTGATTATGAAATACAAATTCCATAAAAAGGGAGGGCTCATGTACCTTTCCTCTTTCTTGTAATAATGTGTCCTGTTGATAGTACCCTAGTTATGCTATTATTATGGTGAAGGGTTGATTTGGATGTTTTTCCAAACCGCGGCACCCGGTTTTCTTTTGCCCGCGGTGGTGCCGGGTTAAAAGTAGCCAAAATCGCGCGGCAAAACCGAGGCGTCAGAAACACTGAGAGCCGCTCAACAAAGTCATACAAATTAAATAGTGATCACCTCCCACTTATAATTCACAAGGCCCGGTATACTCCATTTTTTTTAAAGGATGGAGATAAATAAGCGAATTTTTCTTTTCTACTGGTTTCGCGACTTTTTAAAACTACATTAGAATTTCAAGTATATAATTATAAAAAACACTGAGAGATAAAGCGAAACCGTGATCTGGAGAAGGAAATTGATTTTAGTCTTTATATTTACCCAACATAAGCGAGCGTTTCATCCTTGATTTCAATGTAATACGTGGCAGCTTGATCAAGCCATAAAGTTTATAAGGGATGTTTGATTCGAAATGAAATGCCGGAATATATATCCAAACATCTATAATCCCCGACCGCTTTTTAAATCCTACAAATAATTAGGTTAACTCTGCAAAACAAAAAAAGAAGGAAAATGTCGCTAAAAACACAGTACTCTGAGTCAGTTTCTGGCGTCTTTTTCATTGAAATATAGTTGAAAATGATGGACACACTCATACACAACAAAGACAGGTATGATTTTTGATTTTTACGACTTGCGAACCCCTTGCTGGGAGATTCACCTAAATGGGGTCAAAGGTCATACATTAGAGGTCAACAGGGGTACACCCCATGAGTCAACTCAAATCCCCATACCCAAATATTTTTGTCACCAAGTTTAGTTGAGATTGAAGTCTGACTTTTCATATGAGAGAGAGAGGGCCCTAAAGTTTTGCCAAATAGGGTCGAAGATCATGTAGGGGTCATCACAGGTCAATCTGAGTACATCCCATACATCATCTCAAGTCCCCTTACCCAAAAATTATTGTCACCACGTTTGGTTGAGATTGAAGTTTGTTTTTTCATATAAAAAGGTCTAAAGAGCAATAAATGCACTAAAATGTAGACAATTTGTGGTTAAAGGTCATGTAGGGGTCATTCCAGCTGGAGCTATCTAACCGCTTCCAAGCACTCAGCATGACAGATGACTCCTTAAATATCACACAGAGATACGAGTCCTTTGAAACAGCTGTCAGAGAAGTTGCAGAGGAGGTAGTTGGCAAGAAAGAGCCCAATGGACTACCAAGCTGGGTATCCGACAAGACTATCAACCTCAAAACCGAGAGGGATAAGGCCAAGAAGAAATTTTCTCTATCGAAATCTCCACAATCAAGAAAAAGATGGAGGAAATTGAATGCCAGTCTCAATGATTCCTATAAAGCTGATGAAGCTGCTGCACTCAATAAGCAGATGGAAGAGCTAAGATCAGCTGATGCTAAAGGAAACTATACAACCACCTGGAAGATCATTCACACACTCTCAGGAAAGAACACTAGGCGAAACATGAAGGTCAAGAAGAGAGATGGTACAGCGCCTTCAAGTGATGAAGAACTTCTAACAGAATGGAAAAGCTTCTTCAGTTCTATACTAAACAATGACAGCGGGGTGATTCCATCCGAACTACCGCCCCCAGCAGAAGAAGATCTTCCCATTTGTGCTGACCCCCCTACTCGTGAGGAGACCACCAAAGCAATTGCAGCTATGAAAGTCAACAAAGCCGCAGGTTTGGATTGCGCCATTACAGCAGAGGCTCTTCAGGGAGGTGGTGATCAAATGATTGACGTCATCCATAAACTGTGCTCTGAAGTTTATACCACTCTATCTCCTCCGCGTCAGTGGCTCACCAATGTTATCATCCCATTGCCTAAGAAAGGTGACCTTTCTCTGATGACAAATTATAGAGGTATATCACTCATGTCCATAGCTGCAAAAGTCTACAATAAGATCCTCCTTAACCGAATCCGACCACATGTAGATCCCTTGTTGAAAAAGAACCAGGCTGGCTTTAGACCAGGTCGCAGTTGTGCACAGCAAATACACATCCTGAGAAGAATTATGGAAGGTTTTAGGGATTACCAACTTCGATTCCATCAATAGACCAGTAATGTTCTCGGTATTGCGTCATTATGGCATTCCAAAGGCCTTAGTTAGCGCCGTACAAGTACTCTACAGTGGTTCAAGCAGTGCTGTGATGGTTGATGGAGGCATCTCTGAACCCTTTGATGTAACAACTGGAGTTCTTCAAGGTGATGTTTTGGCCCCCTTTCTCTTTATCATCCTTGTCGACTACCTTTTGGGAAAGGCAACTGGAGCTGATTCGGGAGTTGTGACGTGCCCTCGCCAATCACGAAGGTATCCAGCCAAATTTCTAAACGACCTGGATTTTGCTGATGATATCGCACTTCTTGAGTCATCAATACCACGGGCCCAGTCTCAGCTCTCCAGAACTGCTGATGCTGCTGCAGATCTTGGTCTCATAATCAGTGCACCCAAAACAGAGTATATGACTTTCAACTGTCAGCCACAGCCTTCTCTTCAAGTGTACGGAAACCCCATTAATCATGTGACGAACTTCAGATACCTAGGCTCCATAATGGGATCAAGTGCTAGTGACTTGAAGAGACGGAAAGCTCTCGCTTGGACAGCCTTCTGGAAATTAGAACACCTGTGGAAAAGTGCTACCATTCCAATCTCCACCAAAGTTAGGCTGTTTGACACAACCTGTGTCACTATCTTGCTGTATGGCTGTGAGTCATGGGTTATATCTAAAGACATGGAAAACAAAATCAACTCATTTGGCACATCCTGCTATCGCATTATGTTGAACATCAAGAGGATAGACAGAGTACCAAATGCTACGATCTACAATCTGACAGAGACAGCGCCCCTTGTGGAGAGAGCCAGGATTCGTCAACTGAAATGCATAGGCCATGTACTCCGCTTGCCTGATGATGAGCCTGTCAGAGAGTATGCATTGTATGTCCCAACTCATGGTAAAAGGAAATCTGGAAGGCAACGAACCTCGTTCACTAAATACATCCAGTGTCTTCTGGGAGATATGGACAGCATGCTGAATCGCAGTCAGTTGTCAGCAATGGCTCAAGATCGCCAAAGCTGGAGGAAACTTGTAGTCGCCTGCTCCGCAGCCGAATGATGATGATGATGATGATGAGGGTTCATTAGATGTCAATCAGTGTACATCCATGAACATCTCAAGTCCCAAGTTACGCAAAGATTATTGTCACCAGTTTGGCTAAGATTTAAGTCTGACTTTACATGAGAGCCCTAAAGAATAAAGCGCAGTTTTAAAGTGTTGACACAATTGGGTAAACAGTCATGTAGGGTCATTAGAGGTAAATCTATGTACACCCCGGTCCCATGAGTACCTCAAGCCCCATTACCCAAAGAATATTGTCACCAAGTTTGGCTGAGATTGAAGTCTGACTTTACATGAGAGCCCAAAACAGCGCGGCAAAAGTGTAGTTTAAAGGTTGGCAAAATTGGGGTCAAAGGTCATGTTGGGGTCATTAGAGATCAATCTGTCTACACCCTATGAGAATCTGAGTGCTTTACTCAAAATGATTGTTACCAAGTATGGTTGAGATTGAAACCTGACTTTTCATATGAGAGAACAGAACAGACCGAACATAAACCAAAAAGGCTAACCAAAATGGAACACCCCTGCAAATATATCGTCGCTGTTCTGACATCCGGCACATCACGAAAAACAGCGTTTTGAGAAAATCGTGTTTGAAAATTTTCCAATTTTTAAAGACTTGTTAGAGAGCATTTACATCAAATGTCACTATCATTGTCAAAGAACACTAATAGATATATACTATGTTTGTTATGAGCATGTTACAACAAAAAATTGCAATTATTGATTAGGAGTAATTATGTCATAAAGTCATGTGCCGGTATGTCAGACAGTCCTACAGCGATATGCCAGTGATATGCCTATGCCGGTATGTAGTTACACGGTGGTCTATGGCAGAATATTGTGATGTGCCGGTATGTCAGAATACAAAATGAGGTTTTCATGCCGGTATTATGTTAAAACCCTGGCATATGACACTAATTAGTGAGGTATCTCATTAATTAATTACATTTTTGTCTCAATTTTTTTGGAGAATAAAGAGTTTCACTTGTAGATCATAAAATGCAACTCATTGTGCCCAAAATGGCACATGTGCCGGTATGTCAGAACAGCGACGATATATATGCGTATGAGCAATACGTACTGGTTTTGAAGTGCGGCCTTAGTAACAATCGAATGCAATGTTGTCAAAGGCTTAACACTTTCCACGCGGCTATTAGTTTTACCAGATACAAAACAGAGTTTTCAGAAACCTTTCCCAACTTTCAACGTCTATCTCAAAAATTATTGAACCAATACTAGGCATGTTTGTACTTATGTTAATGCATTTATCATGGTGATTCCAATTATGATACTGACATTAAATAAGGTTAACATTTTTGAAACATTTGGTGAAATTTTGGAATGTCGTCTGCAGACGCCTGCCGCATAGAAAGTGTTATGGTAGGCTATAGCTGACTTATCATATACAAAAATAGTAACCTTTTTATACATATTTTTATTTTCTTCTCTGTCAGCAGTGTGACCATAAGGCAAAAAAAGGTTTTTGTTTGTCCACGTCCGAACGACCGTGTTCTATAGCCCCGACCGAGTAACTTTTTTTTAATTTTTTTAATTTTTTCTTCAAAAAAACACAGCAAAAATAAAAGTCACGTATATAGCCTTAATTGGCCACCACGTGACCCCTCATGTGACCCCATACCGTGTATAGTAGTATGTAAATTATTTTGATCTGACACGGTTCAGAATTCGGCGTACTAGCTATTAGGACTGGGGCAGAACAACCACTAGCAAAACAAAATCCGACCTACCGATCCTACCTTTTAATGGACAAACAAAACACCTTTTTTGTTGGCCTAACCGGATGCGTACAGTGCAACGGACCATAAATACTCCAAACTGCATATTTTCATTTTCATATTTAAGGCTATCATTCAAAATTTTTAACTTATGTATGATTTGCATCTAATTAAACATCCCCATGTACACATTTTAAGTAGTATGTTCAGCTAGTTGAAATAATCAAAGAGCCATCCCCCCTATCATTTCAATTGTAGCCAGCTGAACATATTACCTAAAATGTGTACAAGAGGATTTTTTTAAATGTTGTCCTATGTTTGTGGGGCAAAAACTGAATCGTCATGGTCGTCTTTAAAGGTCTATATATTCTACCATTTTACAGTAAAAATATATACATTGCACACAAATGATATAAGACATAACAACGATTATTTTGTACAATACATAATGTTAATATGTGGTTTAGTTTTCATTGAAAAAAAGGTGAACATTGCATTTTATCTTATGATATATAGCCTATCCAGAATTCTGCCACATTATCTGTTATTAATGTACATTTGATCAAAAATTTCAGTTTGTTTTGCTGCCGAAATGTAATCAAGCGTGAATGTTCAATGATCAGGAACAAGCAATAACTTAATAGCAGAATACACGTCGCTCATTATGAATCGATATAAAAATAATATTCTAATGCACCGAGACTTGCAATCACTTACCTGACGCCAAATAATCGCGTCAGCATGTTTGTTGTTAAACTTATTTTGTTATCAATTTTACGTTCGGCCTTTCTAAAAGATACTTTTTTTCCATGGAAAAGGCAGATCATTGTCCTGATCCGTGTATGACAATTTCGTTACTCTTTTCTTCGTCGTGACTTGCTGTATTACATGATTGTTTTGACATAACTCCGGTTCACCCTCACCTCAAGTAATGATGAAATAAAATATATAATGTCAGCGCCGTTATTTATAACATTCTGTTTAAAAAGCGAAAAAAAAATTACAATATCTAACCACCCAAAACTACAAATAAGGTTATGTAATCAGATACCGTTGATATTATAAGCATCAAAACATCAAATTTTTCAATAGCCATGATCACATCGAATCATCACCATGGTCACTGTTAGAAAGAAGTAAGATATAGAAAAACTGATGTTTAGGCGAAGGGGAAAAAACCCTGTTTACGGGCCTGACCGTCCCACTTTTTGCGTTTTTCAAGAATTTGTTTTTAGAATTTAAGATTTTTTTCTCAAATCATGTAAAATCAGCCGTTTTTTGGCCAAAAATCTGTCTAAAATTTTGTTTGCAGATTTTGGTGACATTAATTTTTTTAGGTAAAATATTTTTTAAAAAATAACAAAAATAACAAAAAACCGACCGTTTGCCCGTAAAAAAGGGAGTGTTTTTTTTCGTCGCCTTAGTTGCAAATTTTAACAAACTATGGCTCATTCATACCATACACTTTATATTTATATCCCTAGAATTCCTAGACTTAGATTTCAGGTTGTGTCACCCCAACATATTTGCTATAACTGAAAATTAACTACCCGGTAATACATACATAACTCTAAATAGGGGAATATGGGGCAACTGGACCGTGGGGCAAGTGGTCCGAAATGAAGGATTTTGTAATTGTATGGGCAATGCTTTCTTTTGAACAGTACGACTTTTGTTGATACTTGACATCCTTACCTTCTGCAATCCAAAACACTTGGAACTTTAGGGTATTTACACATGTGATTTTTCTCCAGATCTTTGAAGCCAACTCCTTGAGTGACTGATTGAAAATTCACAGATAGTATGCATGGGCGATATATGAAGATGGGTTTAGATCATGTTTAATGTACTTTATATGATTGACAGATATGCAACAGTAAATATATACATGCAGTACAGTCGTCTTAAGATTCTAGGTGCATATTGCATTTGATGGGTGCTATATTGTAGTGTGCTTAGGGACTTTCCGAAATTTGATTAAAACCATAGGTTGTGGTTGAAATGACCGTAAAATGGCGCATATTGCTAACTTGGGACATTGGTGGTTTGCATTTCCGATCAATATTATCATTTAAAGAATGCTTCACCTTAAATCATTATCACGGGTATTCATTTGGTAGAGTTATTAGTTTATGAATTTGCAAATAACAAAGTACACAATTTCTTATTTTATCTAAAGACACTCGTCTACTTGTAGGACCCGAACGCCGTAATATTTGCGAATTCAAAGATACTCGCTGGATACAGAAATCTGTGTAATGGCTAAAAACAAATATGCAGTTTTGCCTTTTTTTCTGAAATGTATTGGAGTTATTGATTATTATGACAAATGGTGGTATGTTTTAAAACATTTTGGCGTAAAATTTATTACGTCACAGGCGTGTTTGAATAATGTTTCATCTCGACAAAGTGCTACGTCATTTGTTGGGGCAAGTGGTCCGAAGAGGTATGGGGCAACTGGTCCGCCTGCAAAAACTTAATCAAAATTGTTAAATTCATTTTGAAAATTAGTTGTTAGTGTCAATAAAACATGACACTAACAACTAATTTTCAAAATGAATTTAACAAATATCATGATTTATGTATTTTATCCACTGCTTTTTGTGTATATTAACCGTTGGGTCATCATTGTCATATTGACTAACTTCTCCTGTAACATGAAAAGCTGGCTAAATATCAAGATGGTTTATTATAAGTGCTAAATGATGAATATACAGGGTGTCCCAAAAAATGTTAACACTCCGGGCACATAAGATATCTTAAAAGGACAGGAACACACGGGTCTAATCTTGATGTATTATGAAAGCTGAGTAAATAAGCTTTCATTTGCATTTTATTGCGTTCCAATTGGTTATTTAGAACCGGAGATACAGGCTGTCCCAAAATGATTAGTACCCATCGATGCCCAAAGTTCAATACAAAATTTCATCATCAACATCAATGAGATTAGATCCGTTGTTTTTGCTATCATATTTGCTATACTGTACCTTTTCATAAGAATTTTAGATCATGAATATCGGACTTATTTTAATGAAATGACACTCCATTGTGTAAGACATGGTGATTTCACCTTTTTGGCAAAGTGCAAAAAAATGTGTTTTTAACAGCTTGTTTTAAAAGAAACTAATACATTCTCTTATTCTCTTGTCTGCTAATATCTTTGGTTCCTTTCTATTTTAAACTGCTGTTGTATCATATTGTTGTTCAAACCATTAATACTTCTTCATTTCGATTCAATTTGAAGAGTAAAAATGAATCGTCACGCATGAGCGACCCCAAGCTTTGATTCTATAATGAGCTAGTTTTGAGGCTAGACTTGAGGGACATTTAAATGGTTAAAGATGTGGTCATAGGTAATTAGCAGTGGCTTAGACTTCTTTTTCATATTGGGGATGCAATTTCCTACAAACTTGCTAAAAATGGTATAGTCCCTTAGTGTTTAACCTCACGAAATCCATTTTCCAAAGTGAAAATGAAATCTAAGCCACTGGTGATTCACCAAATACCACTTCATTTAGAAGTCCCTAAACACTTGTCAAATAAAACAATGCATGGGGTCACTCAAGTGTGACAAACTTCTTTTACCCGTTAAATTGAATTAAGGAGAAGAATTATTAATCATTTGAACACCCATAACTAATAACAGTTACAACAGAAAGACACACAATATTATATTGAGTAGACAAGAGATTATGAGAATACACAGTTTCTTTCAAACAAGCTGTAATAGCACACACATTTTTTTAGCACTTTGTCAAAAAGGTGAAATCACCATGTTTTACATAATCCTGTGTATCCTGAGTTTGATAAATCCGATATTCATGATCTAAAATTATAATAAAAAAGTACAGTATGACAAAGATTATGTAAAAACAACGGAACTAATACCATCGATGTTGATGATGACAAAAATTATTGAACTTTGGGCATCGATGGGTACTAATCATTTTGGGACAGCCTGTATGCTTCAGCAAACATGAGGAAGCAAAATCGGCTTGGTCCAATCCTCTCAGTATGAAAATAAAGATTTTAAAATGCACGAAGCAAGAAGCAACATGATTAAGTCACACACACACATCAGTTAATCTCTTCTTTGTTCTTTTCAACACATTCTTTCGATTCTTTTCAAGCTTAAAAGACATAAATAAATATATTCCACTCTTTTTCCACGTGCAATGGGTAGCTGTCAGTAAAGCAGTCTTTAAAATTGAAATTGAAACATTTCATGTTCTTCGTTGAAATGGTCCATCCAATTAAATAAATAAATAAATATTGCACTGAAATAAAACTATAGTATTGCACTGAAATTAACCATAAATCAAAATACCTATATAATTTATGTGGAATATATTTATTTATGTCTTTTAAGCTTGAAAAGAATCGAAAGAATTCGTTGAAAAGAACAAAGAAGAGATTAACTGATGTGTGTGTGTGACTTAATCATGTTGCTTCTTGCTTCGTGCATTTTAAAAGCTTTACTTTCATACTGAGAGGATTGGACCAAGCCGATTTTGCTTCCTCATGTTTGCTGAAGCATATCTCCGGTTCTAAATAACCAATTGGAACGCAATAAAATGCAAATGAAAGCTTATTTACTCAGCTTTGATAATACATCAAGATTAGACCCGTGTGTTCCTGTCCTTTTAAGATATCTTATGTGCCCGGAGTGTTAACATTTTTGGGACACCCTGTATGAAGTAAATAAAATCATTAAAAAAGGGTATACAGTCATCAAAAAAAGTAACTATACAGGTAATAAATGTACCTTTAACTCTAAAAATATATATCCTACCTAGAAATATTAACTCATAATGTTGTTGAGAAATTTATCTTCTTTAATATGAGATATTGCACGCTAGGATCGGTTGAATATATAAGAAGCGACAATCCAAAATGTAAGGTTAAGTCACAATTTCAAATTCACATTTTACATTTCAACACGAGGGAGAGAATGACAGGTAGCGTGTGTGTGGCGTATTGATCCATCGGAATAATGCGGCCGACTGTCCAACTTGCGCATGCATCCCCCAATTGCACTACCGGTAATCGATAAGGTACCCGTAGATTGGTCTGCGTGTAGAAAATAAAAATGTGAAAATGAAAATCGGACTTCTCCTTACATTTTTGAGTGTCATTTCTTTAATAATCACCAGATTCTAGCGTGCAATATCTCATATTAAAGAAGATAAATTTCTCAACAACTTTATAATCTAATATTTTTAGGTAGGATATATATTTTGAGAGTTAGAAGCTCATTTATTACCTGTATAGTTACTTTTTTTGATGACTGTATATAGACAAATGTATGGGGCGTCTGAATATCACAACCATGTAACCATTTAATAATAATAATAATAATAACAGGCATTTATATAGCGCCTTACATCGAAAGGATCACAAAGCGCTTAACAAAATAACAATAGCATATACAAAATATGAATGCACATAGAAAAACACAGGAGTAGCCATCAAATGATGGCTATAATATAAAATGTTATACAGTATACAGCAATACACTAATCAAGAATAATGCAAATACAGTACATGAATATTGCACACACAAAAATAACTAAATATCCTGGTTAAAAAGATGAGTTTTCAAAGACGATTTAAAAGTTCCGACCGTCTTAGAGTTACGGATATGTAAGGGGAGATTGTTCCAGAGTTTTGGTCCAGCAATACAGAAAGCCCTGTCCCCGTATGTTGCAGTGGCACTTTTAGGGACTACAAGGAGTTTACGGCTACCAGAGCGGAGATTAGCAGACGGACAGTAAGGGGTAAGAAGCTCCTTGATATAGTCGGGTGCAGAGTTGTTGAGTGCTTTATATACAACTAGAACAATTTTAAAAATAATGCGTTTCTTAATTGTAAGCCAGTGTAGATCGATGAGGACCTGGGTGATATGCGTGCGTTTATTGACACCAGTCACAAGTCTCGCAGCTGAGTTTTGAACTCGCTGCAGTTTGGATATGAGTTTGTCAGGGAGTCCGTAGAGTAGACAGTTACAATAGTCCAGCCGTGATGTAACAAAAGCATGGACAAGCCTTTCTGTTGATGCATGGTCAAGGTATTTGCGGACCTGTCCGATGGCACGTAGGGCGTAAGTGGCATTCTGACATACTCTGTTGACATGAGAAGTCATTGTTAGGTGACGGTCAAAGATGACTCCAAGGTTGCGCACTTTTTCGGAGGGCGAAATGTCGGAATCCCCGACGGTGACCGCATCAACCGGAGTGGTTGAAATAAATCGAGAGGTGATATGAATGACCTCTGTTTTCTGGTCATTTAGTTTGAGTTTGTTGGCCAGCATCCAGCTTTTGACGTCCGAAAGGCAATGCTCTAGTCGCTCAAGCTTTTCAGCCCTATCAGATGCATCAAACGAACAGTACAGCTGTGTGTCATCAGCGAAAGATAAAACGTTTATTCCGTGGTCTGATATCACGTCTTCAAGTGGAGCACTGTACATACTGAAATTTATAGGACCAACAACTGATCCTTGAGGCAAACCGTATATAAGTGGTTTTCCTTGTGACACATGGCGACCAACCACTACTGACTGTTCACGATTAGATAGGTATGATTGAAACCAATTCAGAGCAGTGTCAGAAATACCGTATCTAGCATGCATTCGATTTAGGAGTAAATTATGATCAATTGTGTCAAATGCAGCAGATAGGTCAAGGAGAACGACAACCACTTCTCGTCTGCAGTCCAAGGAATAGAGGAGGTCATTTTGGAGACGTAAGAGTGCTGTTTCTGTACTGCAGTTTGGTCTGTAAGCTGATTGGTGGGGTGCATATAGATCGTTGGATGCCAAATGCTGGTGGAGTTGATTACAGACAGCGCGTTCCTCCATTTTTGATAAGAAGCTGAGATTAGAAATCGGTCTGTAATTCGATAAGATTTCTGGGTTAAGGCTTGCCTTCTTGATGATAGGAGTGATACGAGCTGACTTTAAACAGTCTTGTACATGCCCGGTTTTCAAGGAGTTGTTCATAATAGACTTGAGAACTGGCATAAGATAGTCCAGGCATTGTTTAAGTAGCCAAGATGGGATGGGATCTAAGGCACATGATTTTGTAGGCATGTTCATGATAAGCTTTCGCATCTCTTGGTCAGAAAGTTCTTTGAAATAGTTAAGATGCACAGAACATATTGAAGAATCAATGAAACTGCCGATAGAATGCGAGTTGTCTAAATCAGATCTAATTTTGGAGATCTTATTAGTGAAGTATTCACCAAATTGATTTGCCACATCATTCTCCTCTCCAGATGGAAGAACCAAGCTTGGCTTAAAACCACACAATTTGTCGATGGTACGGAACAGTTGCTTTGTATCACATTTTGCAATTTGAGAAATGTGATGCTCTGTCTTTGCATCCTCAAGTAGACTATGGTATTCCTTGCACTTGACCTTATAAGCTTGCTTATCGACCTCTAGGCATGATTTAATCATTCGACGTTCAAGCCGTCTCTTGTCACGTTTGGCGGCACGTATAGCATCCGAGAACCAAGGGGCATGTGGTTCTCGGATGCTATACGTGCCGCCAAACGTGACAAGAGTCTAGGCTCATACCGTTTTTATCTAATAAACGTGCAGTCGAAAATTGCGCTTGCTTTGTACACCATTAGTATTACTGCTTTTTACACGTTTACCACGAAAACTGTTACCATGACAAAAGGAAGTAATGGACACTTTTTCAAAATGGGTTTTTCTATACTAAATGATAGAAATAATATTGATACACAATTCTATCATAGCAGGAACCCTCAAAAATTCTTAATTAATGAGTAATTAGCATATCAAAAAGGAAGCATGTCCACTTTTTACCAAATAAACCACGACAAAAGGAAGTAATGGACAACAGGAGATACAAAATACAAGGCAAATCATGTTTTTTTGTAAGAGCCTTGAAAAGTGATGAGTGATGTTCTGCTAATGTTATTTCAGTTTAATGTCACATTTAATGTACATTTTTGAATTTTTTGCAGAATTTTTTTACAAAAACATGTTTTGCCTTATAACTCTAAACTTTCCTGTTGTCCATTACTTCCTTTTGTCATGGTAGGACATGGGTTTCATGAGACCTGTATCCTTTTTACACGTTAAATAATATGGAAATGAGTTTGTAAAGAAAATGCTGCCTAGTTACCGTGTTGTCAATCAATGATTTCTGTGTATTCTAACCGTTGGAACATAGGACCAGTTGCCCCAATGATGGGGTAACTGGTCCGTACCAAGTGAAGTTATTAGTTAGTGGTAATTGGCCTTTTGTTTGGATATGTTTTAACGTTGATTATATGTTATATGTAAACAGTTACATGGGTGATATTTTTTTAGCAATTCAATAAATATTTACACGAGCTTTGAGCTTTTATATCATGAAATATGCTTAACCGGACCAGTTGCCCCATCCTCCCCTATATAGTCCCAAATCAAAAATATCAAATAAGGCAATTAAAGATTAATGTCATCAATGTAGTAAAGTATGTTACTGACGCCCCTACATAAGGTTAAACCCTTAGGTCCACGCTTACCAGCCAGATCCTTAGGGATTATCTCAAGGTTGGGATTTCTCCATCTTAACTCTATTCCATCTGTCATTAATTCATTCATTCATTTATTTATACTTTATTAATCCCAAACAGGGAAATTCAACTCATGAGAGTGCTCATACACAATACACACAATAATATACAAACAAGACCCCCAACTTAAATATCCACCCGTTTATAATGAGAATTATGAAAAGTAATTGCTTGTGGAACAAAGGAGGAAAGATAGCGGTTTGTCATGGCAGAGGGCACGCGCATACGGCACCGATCGAGCGATAAGATGACTTGATATCCGCTCGTAAAGAGGATGGTTGACATCATCCATCACATCGGTCAGCTTCTTGCCCAAGACATCGGTGCAGGGTCTCGAAGTCCTGCCGTGGCAGACATCCTTCCCGCTTCCTTCACAACTCTACCAACTCTATCTTTATCACCCTTTGAAACATTCCCCCAACATAAAAAGCAGTACCTCCAAACACTTTCAACAACAACGGAATCGTAAACCAAAGCAAGGATCTTAACATCAACTTTAAAGAAATTCAATTTTCTGAGACAGTAGGCTACATTCTGGAATTTAGTTTTGCAATTAGGGAGTTAACATGGTCAATAAAAGTGTGCCAAGCAAATTTGTCGTCAATAACGATGCGAAGATACTTATATGATGACACGCGCTCAACATTACCTCCCTTCAGAACAATGGGCAAGGGAGTTGTACTTGAAGTTCTGAAATCAATTAGCATTTCCTTGGTCTTGGAAACGTTAAGCTGAAGGTAATTGGCATCGCAATAGTCGACAAACCTATCCAGCGGTTGTTGGTTAATCAAGTCATTATCATCTGTGATTAATCCAATCATGGCAGTATCACAGCAAACTTGTCCAACGGACATGAAGGTTCTGTAGATATGCAATCAGATGTATACAATGTAAATAAAAACGGAGCCAAAACTGTACCCTGTGGAGCACCTGTGTTTGAATCAAGACAGCTAGATAGTGTACCATTACTTGATATTCTCACGTACTGAGAACGATTAGTCAGATAGTTCAGAATCCAAGCTAAAAGAGAACTTGGAACATTATTTTGACCAGATATTTCTCGATAAGCAAATGAGGTTGAATGGTGTTGAAAACAGAAAACAGAAAAAACATGACCCTAACTGAGTTACCAAACTAGCCCGATCACAGTGGTGATACAATTTTTCCATCATCACCAGAATAGCATCACTGCAACTACCTTTGCTCCTGTATGCAAACTGCATCGGATCAACTTCTACAAAGCCACTCAATTGTTTCAGAAATAATCTTTCACAGACTTCCACAGGAACACCTGTTCACCCTGGCCAGTTCACCCTGGGTGAACTAGCCAGAGTGGACTGGACCTTTGCCTTTAAAGCTTATTAAACAACTCGTGTACAGTGACTTCTTGTTATGCTTAATGTCTGATACTTTGCAGATAAGGAGAATCCAATTATCCATGATATGCCTATTAATATCACATCGCACACGGATAACGGGTCACCCACAGCTATCGTGACATGGATAGAACCTACGGCTACCGATAACTCAGGGAATCAAACTCTGACGTCGAGCCATCAACCCAGCGATTCATTTCAAATTGGTGTAACAATGGTGAACTACACGTCATTAGACCGATCTGGGAACAAGGATTCACGGGTATTCTACGTAACCGTCACAGGTAAGATACAGTTTGGTAATAATAATATCCTCAAATGAACATGAATGCCTGCTATTTGTTTCTCTGAAATAATTGCGTTAACATGGTGTTTACGTTATTCAGTTATCAGTATTTACGTTATACGTCTTTCTAAAAGATACTTTTTCCCATTGAAAAGACAGATTATATAGTTCTGATCCGTAATGACAATTTGTACTCATTTCTTCGTCGTGACTTGCTGCAATACATGTTTTGAAATAACCCCGGTTCACCCATACCTCAAGTAATGATGAATTGTGTACAGTGACTTCTTGGTTTACACGAATGCGTAATGTCTGATACTTTGCAGATAAGGAGAATCCAATTATCCATGATATGCCTACTAATATCACATCGCAAACGAATAACGGGTCACCCACAGCTACCGTGACATGGATAGAACCTACCGATAACTCAGGGAATCGAACTCTGACGTCGAGTCATCAACCCAGCGATTCATTCCAAATTGGTGTAACAATGGTGAACTATACGTCATTAGACCGATTTGGGAACAGGGATTCACGGGTATTCTACGTAACTATCACAGGTAGGATACAGTTTGCTAAATTGTCCAATTGAGTTATATCAAAAGTCCTAAATGGGAGGAAATTTCTTCTTTTTAAACAAAAGACATGTGATATATTTTTAATTATTCATGTAGATTGGTTTATTGAAAAATACAAAATCGTGGCTTAAAAGCCAAATTGCATTGCACTTACAATATTATAAAACATTTAAATACATTCAAAGAGATACATTAAAATATAAATATAAAATACAAAGACACATTTATATAAAACATGTGATACCAATAACACTCTCACGAGATGAACATACACATACCCTCAAACAGCCCTACCCACACGTACCCCCACACACCCCACACCAGACCTCTCCCACACACTTTCATAAATTTAATAATAAAAAGATCCTCTCACGAGATGAACATACACATACCCTCAAACAGCCTTACCCCACGCACCCCCACACACACCCACACCAGACCTCTCCCACACAATTTCATAAATTTAACAATAAAAAGATCCTCTCACGAGATGAACATACACATACCCTCAAACAGCCTTACCCACACGTACACCCCCTCCCCACCACACACCCACACCAGACCTCTCCCACACACTTTCATAAATATAACAATAATAAGATACATTTATTTATTGATTGCACAAAAAAAATCTAAAATTATTCATTGTTTAAAAGTATGACATAATATGGTACCGGGCCCTCATAGAAAACATTTTTGACACGCCCTGTAGTGGGATCGAACTTCTGTTTTTCATGAAAATTAGCTTGAATAATGTGACAAATTAAAAACGTTATTTCTTTCACATTAAGTAACCCGTTTTAATATTACCCATCAATGCTCTCCATACGGACACAAATACCGCTAGCTTTTCATTTCATACATGACGTTGTGTGACGTAAACGTTACACATGTATTTCATTCTAGAAATGTTGAAAAATGAATGACGCATAGTGTATAATATGGCACGCCGTTTGGGTCAATATTAACATTGTTTTTGTATATCAATTTGTGTTTTACTTTTTTTTTTGTATATCAATTTGTGTTTTACATGTGTTTTTTGTTTTAATATCAATTTGTGTTTTATACATATTTTTTTTTGTATATCAATTTGTGTTTATGTGTATCGTTTTTTGTACATTAATATGTGTTTTTACCTATTTTTGTATATCAATTTGTGTTTATATGTGTTGTTTTGTATATCAATTTGTGTTTTGACGTGTCGTTTTTTAGTATATCAATTTGAGTTTTTATGTGTCGTTTAATTAATAATTGTTTCTACATATCAAAATACCAATAGAACACTATCTGCAAGCACACAATGAAAACAGACGGAAAATTAGTTCCAACAAACCGCGACATGTGCAACGGGTAACAAACACAAAAACATATACAAAATACAAACCGACAACGCTAAATGGCCCAGAAATCACGTGACTTGGTTCCGAAGCAGTCCTACGTGCTGTGAATATCGTCATCCGTCAAGGGAGCACCACACCAAATATCTTTCTCATTGACATACGTGTAAAAGTGCCATATTTCAAGACACCTTTTCTACCCTCCGGTTACATTTATGGCATACCTGTCACCTATAACCATTTTCAGTAACATCTCAACTTTAACTTAAGCCTTGTTTCATGAGGGGTTATTAACTTAAATTTTCCGCTACGGACCTGCACACAGCGCCCTCACTTTTTAACGTTGTCTGGCATGCCTGTTCACCATTTAGGCAGGTGCTTACACGCCCTGGGCACTATTTAGTTCGATAATTAAAAATATCGTATTTTATCATTGTAGGTGCAACAGATAGGTCCCATTCGTTCATTTAAATACAAATATACCATCCTCGGAGAAAGAAATTGCCCAAAAACCTCACATTTGGGTTACAAGCCTAGTCTTCGTGCTTTATTACACGAATTGCGCATTGATTTGGTGCAATGCTCCCTCAAGGGAGGGAGCACTACACTAAATCCTTACGCGTTTGGTGTATGGTTCGGAGAAATGGTACCTATAGGCCCGGGGGGGGGGGGGGGGGGGGGCACTGACATTGGAAAAGGGTATAGGTGTGTGCCGCGCTGAAGACCCCCTTTTTCACCCTCTGCTTCTAGCTCTTATGACCCCCCTTTTGAGCCTGCATCAGTTCTTAAGACCCCCATTTTATTGAAAATTCAAAAATCGTGAACGTTTGCGTTCCAAAACCCCAATTCTTCGAAAATGTTGCGTTCTAAAACCAAAAGAAATCCAAGAAGTTTGCATTCTTGCTAATCAAAATTGAACTATAGGCCAGTTCTCAAGACCTACTTTTTTGACAAAATTAGTTCCTAAGACCCTATTTTTCGTCATAAAATCCACTTAGTTCAGTTTTATAGCCCCCTTTTTGAGACACTGTGCGGCACCCTACCCAAAAGAAAGTTGAGTGCCCCCCGGGCCTATAGGCCCTATCACTTTTGATCATCGTCCCAGGGAAGCAAATCGAAGTAAATCTTGCTGATTTTTTATGAACACGATAGAATAGAACCAGCATTGCTAATGTGGTCAAATAATAAATACTGCCAACTTTTAAAACGAAGGATTCCCTCTATATAATCATGATGTGATCAATGCTAACTAGCAGCCCTGGGCGTCCCCAGACCCTTTTGAATTGGGGGGGGGGGGGGGGGGGTAGAGTAGAGGTCCCGATTCCCAACACAAACTCCTCCCCTCTCATTCACAAAATGCCTCCCCAAACACAAAACCCCTCTCCAACCACAAACACTCTACCCACCTCACCCATAGGCATGCCCTCCCCACCCCATGCCTCCACGCCACCACAACTCCCCCAAACCCAGTGGCGTAGCTCAGGGGGGGGGGGATGCCCCCCTGACGGAAAAAAACCATTTGGGCCCCCGCCACCACCCCTCTAAAAATAAAAAAGGGGGAAAAAAGAAAATAGGAAAAAAAATGATAAAAGACTGAGATGGAGTGCCCCCCCCCCCACTTACGTGAAATTCACACGAGTTGGTGACTGAAAAAAATTGGGGCAACCTTTTACGACAATTTCAGAAATCTTGCCCCCCCCCCCTGAAAAAAACACTAGCTACGCCACTGCTCAAACACCTCCCCTTCCCATCTCCACCACACACCCCACCCCTCCCCTCCAATTCACAAAACCCCTCCCCACCCCTATGCTACCACAACCCATTTACCATCTCAATCCCCCACCCCTTCCCCACCACAACCCCTCCCACACGGCGTTTTTCTATGAGGGAATATAAGGGTCATAATTCGAAGGTCGTACGCATGAAGGCCGTCCTCGAGCACGTCGTAATCAGACTCGTACACATGAAGGCCGTCCTCGAGCACGTCGTAATCAGACTCGTACGCATGAAGGCCGTCCTCGAGCATGTCGTAATCAGACTCGTACACATGAAGGCCGTCCTCGAGCACCTCGTAATCAGACTCGTACGCATGAAGGCCGTCCTCGAGCACGTCGTAATCAGCCTCGTACGCATGAAGGTCGTAATCATGAAGGTTGAACACATGAAGGTCGTAATCAAGGTTGAACACATGAAGGTCGTAAGGTCGTAATCAAGGTTGAACATATGAAGGTCATAATCAAGGTTGAACATATGAAGGTCGTAATCAAGGTTGAACACATGAAGGTCGTGCTTATGACCCTCATGCTTATGGCCTTCATGCTTATGGCCTTCATGTTTATGGCCTTCATGCTTATGGCCTTCATGCTTATAGCCTTCATGCTTATGGCCTTCATGCTTATGGCCTTCATGCTTATGGCCTTCATGCTTACGAGCTTCATGCTTACGAGCTTCATGCTTACGAGCTTCATGCTTACGAGCTTCATGCTTACGAGCTTCATGCTTACGAGCTTCATGCTTACGAGCTTCATGCTTACGAGCTTCATGCTTACGAGCTTCATGCTTACGAGCTTCATGCTTACGTCATATTGATTCGATGTATGATTAGCTACAACCGTTCGTCATATTGATTCGTTGTATGGTTAAATGAATGATTCTCATCTCTTACACATTCATACACGTATAATAAACAAGCTTGTACCAAACTAACTAAACTGCAATAAATGTAAACACAGACACGGCAGAGGAAGAGTTGGTCGCGCGGTTGCGAAAAAAATTATTTCGCCAATGATCGTACCGTCTGCACTTGACAGCACCACGTTGGTTTAAATACAACTTTTAGGCTTAAACGAAAAATTACAGGATCGTGAAATGGCGGAAGAAATGGCTGGTTTGGTTCCCCAGATGAAGAATAACATAGAACAGATTGAGAAAAAATAATATTATATTTCAATATGAAATGATGATCCGGTCGTTTCTTAAGTAATTATTAAAAGGAAACCCTCTGTGCCATTGTTCTAAGGTCATTTTTTATGCCATGCTAGAAATACCTTATTAATATTAGGCCCAAACGCAAAGTTAACGTTACTATTTTGGTATAGTGCTTAGTTTACACGCCTAGTAGCCGGTTTAAATTGTGTGTCTCCAATTTTTTAATTCATAACCTGGTTATCCCGTCCATCAATTGTTAATTTGTTACCCCCCTAAAATACAGGATTTGTTTTATTAGAATTTTGGATCGATCATGAAATAGGACTTATTTAACTGAGGTTACACTCTATTGTGTAAGGCAGGGGTTCTCAACCTGGGGGTCGTGACCCCATGGGGGTCGTTTGGGGTTTTCCAGGGGGTCATGAAGGCCCGGGAGGGGTACTCACGTATGTAAGGCATACGGGGACGTGCCGCTCCAGTGGGTCGTTTTTTCATGAGACATCCTTAGCCATGGGTAGGCTTTTCAACTGAAAAATCCTTAGACATGGGTCCTGTTTTTCTATTTTCGCGAAAATTTGCCAAAATTAGGTCTATTTTCGCAAAAATTTGGGTCTAAAATGAAGCAAACCCCCTAAAAATCACCCTTAGAAATGGGTAGGGGTTTTGAATCTCCAGCGGCACACCCCCGACCAAACCAAATCCCCCCCCCCCCCCGGGCATGAAGGGCTCATAAATATAGGTTTTGGGGGAACCGTGTTACATTTCGCTTTAAAAAAGCTTAGAAAAACCAAAAGAAACGTTCAAATATATAAAAAATCCTGCTCGCTACGCTCGCATCAAACTAAGCAGTTTCATTTATGATATCCGGCTGGTGGTTTTTGTTTTCAATTTTTGTTTTGGGGGTCACGGTACAGACCAGGAATGTCAAAAGGGGTCGTGGAGCAAAAAGGTTGAGAACCACTGGTGTAAGGGATATTGATTTTACCCTTTTGGCAAAGTGCAAACAAAATGTGTGCGTTATCCTTGTTTGATGTAAATATAAATATTCTCTCGTTACCGAACGAATATAACCTTTTGTTCACTAATCTTTCCATCTGTCATTAGTTACGGTTGTTCAAATCATTGGTTCTTTATTTCAGTTAAATTTGAAGGGTAAAACAATGTCGTTCACACACTTGAGTTATTTCTCCCTTTGTTTTAGATATTAATGCTTTGTTTCTATTTTACACGTGTTTAGGCACTTTTGAATAGCTAATGAAGTGGCATTTGGTGATTTGGTTATCACATAATCTATTTTACTTTTAATTTATCAAGTGCTGTAATATTTGAACTATTAATAAAGTGCATATAGGCCTAAAAGTGCATATTATTGGAAAAGATATGGGTCAGAGAATCCATAATTAGCATCAACTTTGACCAAAAATGTTGATTCTTTTGAGAAAATCACAAAGAAAAATCACTTTTTTGACCCAACATTTTTGGGACAAGCTAACAAAAATAATTGTGGGTAAAAAATGCCCAACATTGCCGGATTATAATGTTAAGACACTAATGTAGGGACTAAATTCTCATTTTTTTCTCCTTATTGAATTTTTTGAAATTTTGACCAAAAAGGGCCAACAATTTCAAAAATAGAACTTTAGGTGAAAAAATGAGAAATTTGTCCCTAGATTAGTGTCTTAACATAATAATCAAGCAATTTTAAGCATTTTGTACTCAAAATTAATTTTGTTAGCTTGTCAAAAAGAAAAAAAATTGGGTAAAAAAAGTAACATCTTCGGTCAAAATTGGATTCTGTAACCCATAGTTCAATAATTACAGCACTCACAAAATTCAAAAAGAGACTTCCTTGAGTCCTTCCTTAATCACATAAAAACTTTGCTTACACCAATGAATGCGTATACTGTTGAGAAGTTGTCCATGTAGATTTAGATTAATGTACTTTTAAAATCAGCCTCAAAATTAGTCAAATAGAAACAAATCTTGAAATCACTCAAGTGTGAAGAACATTCATATCCTAAAAATTGACTTGAACTGAACCAATTATTAGTGATTTGAACAACCTTATCTGTAATAAATAAATGGTAAAAGGGGGAAGGAAAAAAATGTTAAAGTAGAAGAATGAATATCTTTTAAAAATACACATATTTTTTTGAACTTTGAGGAAAGGGTTAAATCACCGTCCCTTACACAATGGCGCATAATTTCATTTTGATATGTCCGATTTTAATGACTTCAAATTTAAAAGAAATGTTTACAATATTACAAAGTTAATTACAGAAGAACAAACTTGTTATCATTGGTCTTCATGATGAATAAAATAATCAAATTTGGCCAACAAAATTATCCCATTGAAATGTTGTTATGTTTATTCAAATTTCTCTTCATATTAAAGGTCTATTATGCTAGCTTTTCCAGAGGATGTCCTCTATCCATGATTTTTTCTTCTTTAAAGCAGATTTTCTTGCAGATTTACTTCATGATCATTAATCGATCGTAAATATATTCAGAGTTAGGGAGATTTTATTGTGTGTCCCTAGGAAGCTTGGCGGGTGAATCGTGACCATTTTAGCTTCGGGATTCCATTTTGTTGATCCATGACCGTCATTGAGGCGGCAGCCGGTAGACTGGAATCAGAAGTTAATTTGGAGTCAAAATAGCGCCGTCACTGCTTTTTCTCCGAAGTCAGTTCAATATTAGCTCTTCGCGTGCTAGGGATTCAGTGTTGCTAGAGCACTTATGATCAATTCCAGACCCAAACACAGGTTGGATGGACGGTGTTATTCACACATGCGAGAGCGTAACGGCTGGCTAAGGGTTCCGTGTGCTCCAATCGCTACTCGCCTGTAGCGGCTCACGGACCAGCCATAAGTGTATACTCCGAAGAGACCAAAATACTATCGGTGGCCGACCCCATAGCCGCCAACTAGTCCGGGGATTTCCAACAATGCGATATAAACCGGGAGAGAAGCGGTCGATACCAGGAAGTCAGCCGCATAATTACCCGAGATGGGATGACAGACCAGAAGACCGCAACGCCTCGATCGCGCCTGTAGCCGGAGCCACGAGGATGACCGCCGGAGACGCCGTTACATCCGCACGGAGGGGCCACGATAGTCATAGCCGGATCCACGAGAGCCGATAGCCGTGGCAAGAACCGTGATAATTGCAAATCCCGCCGTAGCCGGAATGCCGTCAGAAAGAAACAATATGCCTTGCCCATATACCGCACTTCCTATGAGGATACTATTCATCGCCGCAGTCAGGCTCCCGTACTCTCTCTCTCTCTCTCAATCCTAGCGATCCGGTATACATTCTCCTCAAATGAGAGTTGTGTAGCCGAGTGGTGCTTTCAGTAAACTCTTTAAATTACCCTTAACCATTTTAACTTGAGTCAAGACTAGAAGTAACAGGAGACAGTTCCTTCTTTTTTTAAAATCTTTTTTTCGTAGAAAATATTGCAACAAATAACGATGAACAAGGCTCAAGATAATAGGTTTTTTTACCGGGAGCTACTTTTTTCAAAAGTAGCGCCCGGATCATGGGATTTATTGAGAACCAGGAGCTACTTTCAGTCTACCGGGAGCAAACTTTTAATTAACTCGTATTGTCAAATCGAAATTCGATGTCTTAGGCAAGCTTACCGAGAATGATTGTTTTTTTTAAGCTACTCTAATATTTTTTGAAATTTTGACCAAAAAGTGCCAACAAAAATGTTTTCCATTTTGCTTCACTTTTTTGACACTTTTTGGTCAAAATTTCAAAAAATATTAGATAAGGTTTATAAAAAAAAATCGTATAAAAAAATTGGGTCAAAAAAGTGAATTTTGTGATTTTCTCAAAAGTTAACATTTTTGGTCAAAATTGACGCCAAATTTGGATTCTCTGATCCATTTCCTTTCCAAAAATGCATTTGATTAATAGTTCAATAATTACAGCAATCACAAAATTCAAAAAATCAGATCAAAAACTTCCTTGAGTCTCGGCATTACTCAATGTTATGGTCTGCAAACCTGAAATTAGGTCAAATTTCTAGAAGTATTCGAAGAAATGTGATGCGCAGGAAATCATGTGACCTAAATATCAATGCGCATGTACATCTTCATATAGGCCCTAGGGCATGAATAGAACTTTCTGACGATGGGGTGCATGTTAAGTTCAAGAAGGAGTGAGCTCAGGTTCAAAAGACGTACATTTTAGTTCATTCACCTCTGATTTCTTGGCAAAAATGTGATAATCAAGGTTCATATACCTTTACTATCGACTCTGTTCTTTGATGGAATGATATACCTCAAATAGTTTAAACTTTGTTCTTGAACTGAAAGTTTGTGCTGATTCGAAATCTGATTTTATGAGCCATTATGTGCGGGGGTCAAATTAAAGGGCCCAAATATGATGCTCTGTAGTGTTATAAAGTGACTCTCTTCACTCCTGTAGGGATATGTCTTATGAAAGAAGTACCTGTTGGGGCCTTAAGGGTGCACACCACTATTACAGTCCAACGCCCAGCTTCCGTCAATCGCGATCACGAATGTAGTTCCTAAATAACGGAAAGAATGGTGAATATTGACATGATATGTCATTCAAAATTATTGAATTTGGTCTATATTTATTCACTGAAGTGTACCTGAGATAATTCGAATGAAAAGAGTATACATCTACTGTTTTATTTGAAAATATTGGCGGAGGGATATACACATTGGTCACAACGGGCTACAAGGTCTAATTTCGTGTTAAAAAATACTACTCCGTATAAAGGGGGAAATATAGAAAAATGTAAACGGTCACCCCCATCTGAGTTTTTGACCCAGATAAGATCTATGTGTGTTAATAAATATTCCAAGATTTCATTAAATGAGTCGCAAGGTAACTCAAGATATTGTCGTTTTCCCGAGGCATCTTTCCCATAGAAACACACGTTAGCGCGTAATAGTGGTATGCACCCTTAAGAGGCATCATGCGCAACAGTCTTCTGAATCGCTTACTTTCCAAAGATCTGGTAATGTGCTTAGTTGTAACTCCTTCATCTGATTCTTAAGGCTGGCTCACATAGTAGCGGTAGATAACCAACGGGGGCGACGGACGTGAAAATCACAAAATGTTGGCGGCAAAACGACGGCAAAAGGGAAAAGCTAGACTCGCTGACGGGTGGGAACGACCTTCAGCGACAACACGACGGCAAGGGACGAATGGCTGCGGCAGGGAACGGAGTCTAGCGACTAAAATCGGACGTTGTCAGAGCGGCGAGTGACGATGTCTCGACGGAGCCCGGCAACTAGGAACGAGGTCAGACAGCTGGCAGCGGATGGACTGGCGGCAAGGAGCGGCTAGTGACGGTGAGTTGCGGCGACGATGACGATGTGTGTGGGCGGGTCGTATAAATAGTCGATTTGGCGTTCCCACTCTTCACAACGTTCTGGTCATCCACTCAGACATAGGCTGTGCTGGGCTGGAGAAGAATCTACTAACTAAAAGTTTGAAATCGTGGACCATCGTTACAAAATCGTAACCCATCGCAGATGACCGTTGCAATGCCGCAGGTACTCGCAAACGACCCGCCATCAACAGTCATCACCCGTCACCCTCCGGCCAAAATTCGCAATCCATCGTCGCACCAAGGTCGTTACAATTTCGTTACTTGCCGCAATGTGTCGTCAGGGTTCGAGATGTGACGTCACTTGCCGTTGTTTAGCCGTCAATAGTCGTTAACAACGACTACCAACGAAATTGTGACGACCTCAAAACGACTAGATACGGCCTCGCACGGCATTGGAAACGTAAAGGAAATGAGGGTTGCGGTCCCCAACGAAATCTGAACGGAATCAAAACGATTTTTTTTGCTGCCACAACATTTTCAACATGCTGAAAATTTGCCGTCGGACGCGACTGATAATTTCGGTCGTCTGCGGTGGCTAGCGGATTCTTCAGCGACAACTGACGGCAACACACGATGATTGGCGGGAAATTCAACATTGCAATCCGCAGCTTACCGTAGCTTGCCGTTGACCCCTCTCCGTCATGGTGTGAGCCAGCCTTTAGGTACCATGCCCTGGGTAGCAGGTGACCTGCGTCTCACTGTCTATCACCGCTCTGCGACAGGCGCGAAACGGGTGCGCCGTCCTTATAAGGTCCTCATACCTGGCTCTCACCGTTCGCCGCCGCTTTTACTCACCCGGCAGGAGTTTTGAGCATGCCCGTCGCTGAGATGGTTGACGCCCACCACCGTCCATCACCGTTCTGCGAACGGGCGCCAAACGGGTGCGCCGTTCTTATAAGGTCCTTATACCGGGTTCTCACCGTTCGCCACCGCTTTTACTCACCGGCAGGAGTTTTGAGCATGCTCAAAACTCCTGCCGGGCGCGGATGGCCAGCAAAGTCCCTTGAACGTGTTCAACGGGCGGGAAACGGCCCACCGTGTGTCCTCAACGTGTGCCGCCGTTCGCACCAATTTTTTCACACGGTAAGGGGCCGCCCACCTAGCTCACACGGACACATGTGACAAATACAGAAAAGTCCGGAATGCGAGTGAAGCGGCGAGCTTGAGCGCTCAGCTTAAAGAGCGGTTTGATAACGTCATAAAGGCGGTTCGGCCGGTACCCAGGCGTTCCGGCCGGAAAGGACCCGGTGAGGAGGTGGTATGAGCCCGGTACCAGGCCGGTGATGACCCGGTATCGACCCGGTATAGAACGGTATGCGACACACAAAAAAATGCGGCCGTTGACATTTTATGCTGATTGTTCGCCGTGTTGGACTCTGTCGTTTTCCCATTAGACTTTAAGGGGCCGCCCTGCTCACACGGACACATGTGGCAGCACCATAAGGGTGATAGAATTGCAAAAAAGAGGAGCTGTAATAACCCTTACCCTAGATTTGTAGCAGTGGGGATGGATCGAACATGACATAAATTGCCCGCTTAGGAGCGCTATTAATTCGGTCTGGTAAACCTATTGTTATCAATTACTACGAGAGGATTGCCTGGTTGTATATTTAAACTCTAGCGGTACTACTTGCTAACTGCATGGGTGAGTTTCTATGATGTTGCTAATTACATCCACGCTCATGCGTTTACACTACTCAATGGGCATTGCAATACAGCCGGTTGGTTGCACACGAGAATTATGTCATATAGCAACCTGCTTTGATGGAAGGCGAATATTTAAATTTGGTGCCGGTTTTTAGGGCAACAATTTATAGCGCTGCTAAGCGGGCCTTGTAGCCTAATGAGAACAGGGTCCCCCGGAATTGAACCCGGGTCGCCGGCGTGACAGGCGAGTCAAATGACCACCACACCGCGAGCGCTGGGCTTGCAAGGCTACATTTGTGCACACCATGTACACCCGGGGTTTTAATAATGGGGGATAGAAGTTGCAATGAGTTGTGTGCGCGCGGCTAGAAGTGCTGCTGGCCGTGTGTTGTTCCGTGTGGTGTTGTCCCTATCGCGGTGCATTTTCATTATGCATTCCCTACAGAAAATGTTTAGTGGTCATAAACGGTTGGAATCAACTTCCAATATTTGTTTGCAGTTCTACCTGCCCCTTTCCCGTCTTGTTCATTTAATACTAATAACGATATAACAATAATGTTTAAATACTTGTTTTTAATTATTATAGCACAGTGTATCATATCTTTCTCACACTCTCACTGTTATCTTTATTTTCTCCAGAATGCACTTGGAAGGAGTACTCCGCTACGTCACCGTATAGTGATATTTCCCTCCAATATCTTCAGTCTCCGATTTCGACGGAATACATTGCCTTTGGAGTGCGGGCTACCGAAGATGTGAACATATTTCTATCGCCACATCCCAGTGTCGACCCCAAGTATCGATTGATTCTCGGTGGATGGTTCAATGGAAAATCAGCTTTGCGTATATGCAACGCAGTAGATAAGGTGTGTGTTACATTTAAGCCATGTGATAATTGTTATAAATACTGCGCAAAAAGAAGGTATCAACTTTTTACGAGGCGCCTTGTGTTTAATTTTTAGTACCCTAAATAAATTCAACAAGTAGGAAAGATCAGGCATTTCCTCCCGCGAATTATGACACCTCATTTGTCACAATAGCACCAATATTGATGAAACGGGGCGGTGGCAATTTGAATAAAAAAAGATGCAGTTTGCATTGTTGCACTTAACCCATACCCATGAAAAGAGCGTAAACATAACAGTCAGTCTAAAGTGTACCTCTTTTTTCTCTCCATGAAAAGACAATCATAATCCGAACATCTCACATCGTCAATTGTTTCCAACACCTGTATCTACTGGTGCAAGACTCATCCTTTACAATGACCAGTATCATTCATGATGTTTAATTTGTAAGCCAACAGCCCTGTCTCTCCATTTCCGTGCAACCTTCCTTGTAACTCCACATCGACGAGCAACTTCAGTTACAGAAACTCCAGAAAGTTGTCATGGAGAGAAAGAAGTGGTACACTTCAGATTACTGCTTTATACGCTCTTATCACGGGTATCTGCAACAATGGTAACTGCATCATCTTTTATTCAAATGCACTTAACCCTATACCAATAAAAAAGAGCTTAAACAAAACAGTCATAATTAAGGTCCAGAGAAGGGTTATTCCTCTGCACACAATGTATAATGAGCAGGGCTGGACTTAAGCACCCGCCCGCCCGCCACAGGCGGTTAAATTTGGCATCGGGCGGGTAAAATTGTAAAAGTACCCGTCCGACTGGCATGGCGGGTACCTTCTTTCAAACGATCAAAGTAAAGATTCCTCAATTCTCCTTAAGATCATAACAAACACTGTAAAATGCCAGATTGGTTTTTTAAAAGTTAATAAATAATAGGAATTCCCCACATATGGATTCGCGTAAATGGAATTTTGCGTACGAAATTTGCAGATTCGCGTCGACATTCTGAGGAGCCTGAATAATAATAATTTATAGTTATGATAGTGATGAAGAAACTTATCAAGCAAACAAAACACGATATGAATTATGATAATGAAACATGACCAACATCTGTGTAATCGAGAAACAAATGTGGGCAGGTGAATTTCTTTTCGGGCTAGTAACTTTTTGAAGATACCTGCCCGACTGGCTAGTACCAAAAAAGTTTAAGATACAGCCCTGCTAATGAGGCCGGCGTTCACTCTGCTATCCATAGGAAAGATTGCGTCACCTCCAATCAAAATATCACGCATTAATGTTTCCTGTCGCTGTGCATATCTGGGTTGCATATTGGAGTGTCCTTGAAAAGTCCGAGTCCAGAAGATCCAATTGAAATGAACCATTGTCTAACAAAAACGTTCTATTCCTATGTTCATGGTTCGATTACATTCATCCCAGTTGTTAAGCCAAAGTGGCCTATGATTTCATGAGTACTTTAGACAATTGATCATATATCTGCTTCTTGATTACCAATTTTCATGAAATGAAGCTTATTAATTAAAGCTAGGATTATTCCCTTTGCACGACATCAAAAATCAACACAGACATTACTTTGGAAATATTTATCAACATTGTATATATATGTTTTTCCACCAGTATGACCAGGGCAACTGCTAATCTGTTAATGCAAAAGGGATCTTGTCAAGTAAAATATTATCTGTATACATGTTCAGCAATTGCTTGAGCTAGGCCTTTAACTCGTCGTTTGCTTTTACTTGACTATTTTGCTGATAATGTAATCGTTACTAGGTTTCTTGATTCAATCCATTGCCTTGAACGCAGAAATGGGGAGACAATATTGCATGTATTGTATTGTATGGCTGTCAGTCCGATCCAACTGCCTGCCGCCCGGAGAATTTTTCTGATATGCCAACATGCTGCCTGCGCAGGAAACATTGTCCATGTAGGACATATACTGTATACTGCCAGATCAGGCAATGTTAACAGGGGCGGATTTAGGGGGGGGGGGGCGCCCCCACCTTATTTTTGACACGGCGCCTGCACCCCCTTATATTTGACAGGGCGACTTTTTCATATGATTATTGAAAACATTTGCTCCTTCTTTAAAATGAATATTGTGTTCAGAAATGGCTGCAAATCGATGACTTTGAGGTATAAATATGTAAAAGAAATCGAAGGGGATCCCCCTTCAACCCCCGCAAGTGCCTGCCGCCCCCTTGACACCCGCTTTGGCACCCCCTATTGAAAAATCCTGGATCCGCCCCTGGTTAGTAGAGGACTGGTTAAGAGACCACACTTCATATACATATCCTTGAGTGTGCCCCTCAAACGGATGATTCAATACTTTCTTTTACACATACAATACAATTTATTTGTTATTTTTCTTTCAGTGTTCACTCAACTCTGCATTTGAACCAACACAATGGTTTCTCAACATGAATGAGTGGCGAAGTTTCTGGATTTCATTTGACTACACTACAGGGAAGTTGGAAGTTGGTCAGGGAGGGAAATCTGCATTCATATCGGTGACTGATGCTAACCCAATAGATGTCCATTATTTGAGATATTACACAGGGAGCGGCAATGGAAATTTTCTGTTTTGTGTATGATTTAGGTTTGATTGTTCATTATATGGTTACACCATAGAAATAGTAGATACTACTAATTCCATGGTTACACATAATGATGTATCATTTATGATAAAGATTAGATACTGTCTACGTGATATGTGTTGATAAGTAACAAACTTTTTTGTTTGTTTAAATCACCAGTATAATAAGTAACTGACCAGGTCATAAATATACTCTGAACTCCAAAGCTATAGCTCCTACATAAAAAATATTAAGTAATAAAGTTTTAAAGACATTTCTCCTCTTTAAGGTAGCTATATCGGCTATTACACTACTGCAGAAAAACAACTATTGTGCCAAATGAATTATATCTATACTTTTTATTTTGAGACCACATGAAAGACAAGTCTTTGCTCTACCTATTTGAGAACTTTCGGAGTAATTTGGATATTTCTTATGTTTTCTTTATTTTTTGAAAATTCCCTAAATGTTTGGACATTTGAATATTTTCAGCCAAGTAGGAAACTGCTATGGGTCTGTCACTTTGAGGGATGGTTAATAAGCATATTATCTAAATTCTCTCGCCAGTTTTTGTGAATAAAGTGTTTACTTTTTGAGAAAATTAATTTTTTTGGGATGTTTTAAAGGCAAAAGTTCAAATTGACACAAAAAATACTAGAAACACTTTAATGGAAAAAGCTGGCGAGAGAATCTTCTAAATTGAATTACCTTTCATATGACACCTTGTTTGTTGAAATAGGAGCTATACTTCTCTTTAAAAATATTCACAAAGTTTGACTATTTAGTGTTTCTAGAAAAAATAATTACACTAAATATTGTGCATTGGTATCTTGGCAAAAACATAATATAACAAACAAGTTCATCCTAAGGATACAAAGGGTTAAAAAAATCATTTATAAATAGAGTGTGTTTTGAGAAAAGAAGCAATTTTGGGAATTTGGCAACGTGCCAAAAACCTAACACACAGTAAGTCTATGGGGTTTTTTGAAGACAAAAAATTGGCATGTGAGTTTATCTTGTCAATATACACATCCTGTATAATTTTGAAGATGGGTTGCATTGATCAATTGAAGCATTCCCAGTCGTATCGACCCGTGAGTTGTCGCTACAGTTAATCAATAATCTGCCTGTTGCTACATTAGTCCGAGGCTGCGTGTAGACGAACGAAATGTTAAAATGAAGAGAAAAAACCTATTGATATTTATATATTGATAGCTATTTGAATATTATCATAGATATTAGCTATTTGGATATTGTATATAATTTGGATAATATAATCTTTCAGATATTTTGATATTCAGATAATGGAATATTTAGGATAATTTGAATATAACCTTTATGCATTAATATAATTTAGATATTTTAGAGACTTGGATATCATTACAGATATTATGGATACTTATGATGACAGCTTTACACCTATTGATATTTTCGATATTTGGATATTTTAGATAATTTGATATTAACGCCGTACAGACAATCCGGTTTGTTTTTGTCTTATCCCTAATGTCGTGGAGCAATTGGATATGGATAATATGATATTAGCTTTACATAAGCTATTGATTTTTGATATTATCAAGGATATTAAGAATAATTATGATAATAGCTGCACCTATTGACAATTTAGATATTATCTCTCGTCCTACCGAGACGTTGTTGTAACACGGTTACTAAGGGGAGGGTCCTAATAAAATCCAAACAGAGATGCAGAGTATGCTTATTTTGGTACCATGGTATATAGCGAGAGGTCTCCTCCTTCCATACATACCAAAACATGGCCGGCCGACCTCAAAAAATGCCGTTGTATTCGTCTGTACAGTGAAATATTGAAAATGTTCGCCAAAAAAAGTCCAAATATCGATATTTTACCAAGTTCTTTGCTTATATAAGTGAGGGGCATAATGTTTCTAACATATACATGTACTATAAGATTCAGGACCATACTATTAATATACTTGTCAAAATGGCGATTTTTAAATATTGTAAGGTGGCAACCCCCCCCCCCCCCCTCCTACCCTACCCTCGGACTCTGGCGGCTTATAATGATTACCCTAACACCGGATAAGGTGGTTCCCTCGGGTAAGGTGGTATCCTCAAAGGATGTAAAAGAGATTACATTGACGCCCTGGGTCACTGTTTCTTGAGTTTTAGCGCTACCGGCAACATTTCTCAGGGGGGGGGGGGGGGGGGGAGGGGGGGGGGGGTGGTAACCCCGTCCCCCTTTAGTAGGACGCGGGTTGATAGCTACTTGGATATATTAAGGATATAAAACTATTTGGAGTTGTAGATAATTTGGATATTATCATTTCAGATATTTGATAGTAATGGTATTTGAATATTTAGGATAATTTAAATACAGAAACTTGGATATTATTAATGATAGTAAGGATCCTTATGATGACAGCTACACCTGTCAGATATTTGGATGTTAACGAAATTGATATTAGCTTTACATAAGGTATTTACATGTGTTAGATAATTTGATATTATTAAGAATATTGAGAATAATTATGATCAATAGTTGCACCTATTGAGAATTTAGATATTTAGCTATTTGGATATTATTAAGGATATTAGCTATTTGGATATGTAGATAATTTGAATATTATCATTTCAGATATTTGATATTCATGGTATTTGGATATTTAGGATAATTTAAAAATAACCTTTATATATTTAGCAATTTAGATATTTTAGAAACTTGGATATCATTCGGATACTTATGATGACAGCTTTACACCTATTGATATTTTAGATAATGTGAATATTATCATGGGTACTATGGATAATTATGATAATAGCTACACCTATTGATAGTTTAGATCATTTAATATTAACTTTACATATTAAAGGTAGGTGTTCCGATTTCTTGCCCGATTTTCAACTTGATGTTTTTTATTCTACATCCTTAAAATAGTTATATTCAAAATTTGAGTTGCATAACTCCAATGGTTCTTATTTTAGAAGCACAAGGTGATATGAAATTTGCCCATTGAGTGGTACACAAACTAGCCGGGTGGTTAACCACCTTTGGCGGTAATTCACTACATTTTGGCCTATAACGTCTAAATGGAACATATCTTACGCCTAAGATTTTGCATAAACAATGAGAAAAATATGGGTTTTATTTTGATATCAAAATATGTTGATGTGAAGAAAAAATATCTAAAGTGACCGGAACATACACCTTTAAGCTATTTATATGTTTAAGATATTTGATATTATCAAGGATATTATAAAGAACAATTATGATAATAGCTGCACCTATTGACATTTCCGATATTAATAGCTGCACCTATTCATATTTTAGATATTTAGATATTTTAGATCATTTGGATATTTTAAAGGCTATGCTGCATATTTTGCTATTTGACATATTTAGCTCTTTTGATATTTTACATATTTAGCTATTTGGATATTTTACATATTTAGCTATTGGGATATTTACCTTATTAAGGATTAGAGATATTTGGATATTATAGATAATTTGGATATTATCAAGGCTATGGCAGATATTTTGATATTTAGCTATTTTGATAATTAGGATAATTTGATATCAGCTTGACATATTAAGCTACTTACATGTTTTAGATAGCTTTATATATTAACACTTTCCATGCGGTAGGCATCTGCAGACAACAGTTCCAATGCAAAAAAGTTTTAAAAATTTCAACATTATTGAGTTTTATCACCATATTTGGAATCACCATGTGAAATGCATTAAGATAAGTATAAACATGTCTATTATTGGTTCAGTTATTCCTGGGATAGACGCTGAAAGTTGGCAAAGGTTTCTGAAACATCTGTTTTGTATATGGTAAAACTAAAAGCGGCGTGGAAAGTGTTAATGATATTGAGAATAATTGCGATAATAGCTGCACTTATTGACATTTTAGATTTTGATAACTGCACCTATTCATATTTGAGATATTTAGATATTTGAGATAATATTGATATTGTAAAGGCTATGTTAGATATTTTGATATTTTACATATTTAGCTATTTGGATATTGTACCTGTTTGGATATTATTGAGGATATTAAGTTTTGGATATTGTATATCATTTGGATATTATCACAGCTATGACATATATTTTTAAATGTCAGATATTTAGATATTGAACTTTATATACAATTTGCATATTATTAACTATTATGGATTTAAGGTAAATTGGATATGATTGAAATATCCAATCCAATGCATTCTTATGTAATAGTTTTGCATATCAATCGCCCAACACAATATCAATGATCAGTGGTGCGTCAATAATCAATTACAATTACATGTATAATGTATGCATCGTTGTTTAATTGTGTTGATTATAAATCCACCACGAGTAAGATAATATGCATGGTGTATAATTGTTCTTTAACAATGCTTGCACCTGCACTATAAAAACCACAATATTGATAACTATGACAACATCAGTGGTGATTTAAGAAAGTAAAAGTTAAACTGTATGTATATATATATATATATATATATATATATATATATATATATAACATAAAGTTAGATAAGCCGTCATCTAGCATGGGTCTCTACAGGGACGATGGTCTCTACAGGGACGATGGTTTGGCAACTCTGAAAAGATCATCAGGTAGCCGCGCCAACAGAGCAAGAAAAGACCTCATCAAAGTCTTCAAGGAACTCGGTCTACAAATTACGGTGCAAACAAACCTCAAAATTGTCAACTACCTGGACATTACCCTGAATCTTGAAAACGACACATACCAACCTTACAGAAAGCCAAACGATACACCTGTAGGATGCTAACTTATGAGGTGTTCGCTTTTAAGGAAACTACTTGCCTTGTTTGGTGATCCGGTGAGGTCGGGTCATGATCCGGTGAGGTCGGGTCAGGACAGGTCAAAGGTTGATCCTGGTCCAATCAGAGATCACCAAATGGTGCGGGGTTTCCCAAAAAGCATTTAAAAACGCATTGCAGCGTGTGAAGCTTTCTTTTCTTTTGCTGACTCTCAAGCAGTAAACATGTATCATTATTTGTAATACCCGGCCGGGATTGTCTTCGTCTTTTAATAAAATGATTTAAAACTACAAAGTGTTATCCGTTTCATCTTTGACTACTACATGTGTGTACTCTAAAACCAGTAAGGCACAGACATTACAATGGTGGCAGCGGTGATAACATTACAATGGTAGCAGCGGCGGTCTCACGCAAAACATCGAAATGACTTTACCGTAACGGCTTTACCAAACAACAACATCATGGTAGTAAACTTCAGCCACGTTATAATGGTGGCAACGGCGGTCTCACGCAAAACATCGAAATGACTTTACCGTAACGGCTTTACCAAACAACAACATCATGGTAGTAAAGCAGCCACGTTATAATGGTGGCAACGGCGGTCTCATGCAAAACATCAAAATGACTTTTATGTGACTTGAAAAACAAACCGAGTCGCCAACGGGCAGTGCAGTGAGAATTCTATCTGTAAGCTTTTTACCGTTATAAATGAAAAGTAACAGAGATGAATTTTGTTCTTCGTGAATGACTGTATTCACTTTACAAGTTTTACAAGTTCGGCACGAGTGACCAAACTCGTTCTACAAGCATCTATTCTTCGCTGGTGACCATACTAGCCAACCTACTAGCAACCTTCTAGGCTTCTAGCTTTGTGGTGTGTGTTTGTTTTCACCGTAGAAAGAACATTTGCATTTTTCTGTGCTGTTTTCCGTGAAGTGTTTTGAACGTGGATACAAGCGGAGCTGAGCCTAACCAATTGAAGACAGAAGCAAGACAAGACGACAAGGACCGCGACCAAGCAGTTCAAGAAATTTCACAGAAGAAAATAAGGTCTGAAAAAAATTGTACAATGTTAAAATTGTGTATCGCAAATAAAGCGAGAAATATGTTGGTTTTCGCGCAAGATTCATAAATTCATGACTCTACGAACTTTCATTTAAGAGCATGAACTGAATTCTGTTCACACGAACTGATATTATGTTTTAACAAAAATTTCACACAAATGTTGATGTTTTGGTCCTGAAGGCTGAAATATCACTGAAAGATAGTCTACAGACTATTATTTGTGATAACACAATTATTATGGTGATAAACATTTGCTTGCATTGAAATATTGAAGAATATTCACGGTATTAATAATTATTGAATATTGCAGTGTCAATGTTGAGGCCATAAATAGGCCTAACTCTTAATTAATTATTGAACGGACAAGATCCAATTGAGTAAACATTAAACAAAGCTACATGTACTTTACACACAACGAATGTTTTTATACTGCCAGCGTAGAGTCTTAAAATATTACGCATGCCATAAGCAAATTTCTGACATCAGCGCGTGTTGTTGTGTATGTGGCATTAGGCCAAATTGCTTTGTAATGTTTACGTTAACACCTTTTCTGCAAGAGTTCGTTCCATTATTGATTTTGACTATAGAAATACAATGTTTTGATACCATTGATTTCATGATGCAATGGGCATTATTGTCCATTTGAATAACGTATTGATATCGTGGCATATTTGGGGGATTAAATACAATCGTGTACTGTAAAAGCCCATATCACAATATTGATTAAAGCGATGCTTTTAAAAATTTCATAGTACATGCATGAGAAATTGTAATGTAATTAAAACATTACTACCGATTCTTACGAGTGATAAAAATTAAAGCTCACATTTATATATTTTCACATCCGCAATTTTCTTGAAATTTTTGATACGAGACATTTTTGAAAAAGTTTTTCACTACCACATTTTGGAGAATAGACTCGTATGCCTATATTTCATTGAAGATAGGCATGCGAAAAACAAAAACTTGTTGGTTATAATAATTTTTGTTCACATTTTTAAATTTTGGGAAATATTTTATATTTCTGTCACAATGTTATGCACATCCATTCACTAGGTGATAAAATAGGTGAAGAGTTGTGGTGTGTATCAATCCAATGCAAATAATCATTTTTGAATACCTATACACATGTATTCAAAATTGTTACATTTCGCGGTATTTAGTAACGTCAATAGGTTTATGACGTTAATAAAAACATGGCCGGTATTTTCCTGCCATGATTAAAAAGCCCCATGTTAACCGTCAATTAGGCTTATGACTGAAAATAATAAGTCCCTAGTAAGTGTGTACACCTATTATGAAACGTCGACAGGCTTATCATGACTAATTAATAAGAAGCTCTGTATACCCATAATTGCGCGACGCGGTGAATCCAGTCCGATTAATATTATGCATAATATTCGATTCAAGATTATATTGATACTCTTGAATCGAGTGATGAAAACCATGATTGTAGTTTAAGTAAGTTGTACCCATGAGCAGCAAGACAAAAACGTTACCATGAAATAAGCATGTAGCATAAAACCATAACAAAGCATAACAGATAACCGTAACCAAGCATCATAAACGTTTATGAGAATAAAAATAATGTTGAGGACAACAAGGGTTGTCAATAAATAGTATATTGAATACCGTGAAAATGTTAAAATTTGTATAAAAGTCTGATAAATATGCTTTAAGAGGGGATATTGTTGAATTATTCTATGTAGGCATGATATTTTTGACAGTTAAAAATGTTCAACCAAGGAATTTGTATATTCTATATCTAGCATGGTATGTGTGTGAATGTTTAGACTGTTTGAAAATGCTGTACTTAAGTAATTCATCAAAGCAAGATTTACAATGCTATAAAATAATGCTACCTCGGAATTTGTATATTCTATACCAGGAATGGTATGTGTGAGCGCCTTATACTAGTGAAAAATGCTAATGGTAATTATTGATTGCCATTTATCTTACCTCGCGTCCCACACGGCATAAACCGTATTAGCTGCAACATTAATTTGTTTGAGCATGCGCGCGCGTAAGTTACCGGACGTCTAGCCAGACAAAGACATGACAGGTGATAGATTCATTGGTCATGCATAAAGACATGACAGGTGATAGATTCATTGGTCATGCATAAAGACATGACAGGTGAGCACATTCATTGGTCATGCAAAAGACAAAGAACAATTCTGAATTTGTTGTTTGTATGCGCGTCTGATAAATAAATTAAAAACATTTCCGACTTATTGCATAATTATCAATATCATGTGAAGCCACAGTTACGTGGAATAACCATTAACTTGATGAGAGTTTTGCGAGAATATACCTTCAGAAATGCTGAGAGTTTTTGTATGAATATACCTTCAAAATTGATAGGGTTTTACGCGAGATGGGGTACGCTGTATTTGAGTTGTATGTAGTTAGGAAATATAAGACGCAATATCACAATGGAATTTCTATAGGAAATTCAAATTTTTATTCTATATCATATTTATTTAATAATATTATAGCATGCCAGGTACGAAGGCTGGCGTGTTACAATACAAGATCATTGGTCATGTACAATGACATGACTAGGTGATCAACTGCTGAATGTAATAGAATTACAAATATTGCAAATTTTTACTTATAATTTTTATTTAATAACGATTTATAGTCCCTTTAAAAAAAAAAGAGTAGTGAGGAAGATTGTGTAATGGATGATGAGGTCATCATCCCGTAAGAAGGGGAGTTATGTAGGATGCTAACTTATGAGGTGTTCGCTTTTAAGGAAACTACTTGCCTTGTTTGGTGATCCGGTGAGGTCGGGTCATGATCCGGTGAGGTCGGGTCAGGACAGGTCAAAGGTTGATCCTGGTCCAATCAGAGATCACCAAATGGTGCGGGGTTTCCCAAAAAGCATTTAAAAACGCATTGCAGCGTGTGAAGCTTTCTTTTCTTTTGCTGACTCTCAAGCAGTAAACATGTATAATTATTTGTAATACCCGGCCGGGATTGTCTTCGTCTTTTAATAAAATGATTTAAAACTACAAAGTGTTATCCGTTTCATCTTTGACTACTACATGTGTGTACTCTAAAACCAGTAAGGCACAGACATTACACATGTATGTCAACGTCAACAGCGAACAAAAAGGAAAACCAGATCTCGAAAAACAACATGGTTTAATCCACCATATAGTTCCAATGTCAAAACAAACATTGGACATTTCTGAAACTGATCACCAAACACTTCCCACCAGGACACATACTGCAAAAAATCTTCAACAAGAACACAACAAAAGTAAGTTACAGTTGCATGAAAAACATGAAGTCCGTAATTAAAACCCATAACGACCACGTAATCAAAAAACACAAGAAACCGAGCACCCCTACCAAACAATGCAATTGCAACAAAAAGGCAGAATGCCCCCTGCGTGGTAAGTGTTTGGTGAAATCATCAATCTACAAAGCCACAGTAACCCACGACAACACCTCAGTCGCCTACATCGGACTAGCAGGGGGAACATTCAAAGAACGTTTCCGCAATCATACAAAATCATTCAAACACAACAAATACGAAAAGGAAACCGAACTCTCTAAGTACATCCGGCGCCTCAAGAAACACAATACCGCGTACCAAATAACATGGGAAATCATCAAACAATCCAACAAATTTAGGCGCAATACCGGACACTGTAACTTATGCATGGAGGAAAAACTGGCAATCGCAACGCACAAAACCAAACTCATCAACCGTCGCACTGAAATCCTCTCCAAATGTCGCCACAACAAAAGAAAACCACTTAACCGGACAAAGAAAAAGTAACTATCTTCTAACTATCTTCTCGCACAGCAAAACATAACATCGCCTGATGATCGCCGCACTAACGAAATGACTGTATAATTGATATATAATATTATATTATATATATATATATATACGTCCATAGAATGACTAAGATATTAGATACATACAGTGTGAATTAAAAGTAGTTGTACGGAAGTTAATATTTGTTTCCAAAAAGACCAAACAAATTTGACCAACCAAGTGAAGCACATATACAAAGCATATTCTTCCTCTCACATGAAAGAAATAATCACTGAAATTGATCTTTGCTATCAATACTGTACTATGAAATTGTCTGCACAATGTTTTTAAATATTTATTACCATGTGTGTGAATAAAGTAGCAGTGTTATTTATTTCTTGTATTGTTACTATGAAGATGTCTTTGAAGTGGACAGTTGCAATAAAGTTTGATATTGACATCAATGCATACATCTCTGATATGTTGATACTTATTCATAATTTGCTAATAATCATGATAATAGGTACGGTGCTATAAGCACCTTATCTTAGATATCTGATATATGAATTGGTTATTTTTGATAATATGTAACATTATTTCTACAGCAGGTTTCAACATTGTAAAACAATAGGGGTCTGGAACCCCTAAGTATTTTTACCTCCACCGCCACTGGTAAGAGAAGTTCAAGTAAGGAGAAAAGGGAGACAATGAAGAAAATTAATGTAAACGAATTTCGATTTTTGTGCATAAACAATCAATGTTCTTGTGTGAGGATGTTGTTCAAGTTATAATTTGAATGTGCACACTTTGTGTTTGAATTTTACTCCTGTTAGCTGCCTGTACGTAGGAATCATTGTTTTTAGTTAGTAGGCATGTATTAAAATGCCAAAATTACTGCTTCAGAATGCTGATTTTTGCCTAAAAAATGACTAAAATGCTCGGAGGGCCCAATACCCTACCAACTTAGTGTGGTTGTTTAAGTTACAATTAGAATATGCACACTTTGCGTTTTGATTTTACTCCTGTTACCTACCTATGTAGGAATCATTGGTTTTTAGTTATTAGGCCTACATGTAGGCATGTGAGCAAATTTCAAAATTACTGCTTCAGAATGGTGAATTTGATTTTTGCATAAAATTAAAATGCCTAAAACCCCGGGGCTTCTCCCCTTGACCCCTCCCACTTCGTGTAGATATTATTTTGGTTAACGTTGAATGAGCACAGTTTGCGTTTGGATTTTATTCCTGTTACCTACCGATGAAGGAATCATTGATGTTTAGTTAGTAGGCATGTGAGAAAATTCCAAAATGACTGCTTCAGAGTGCTTAATCTTTGCATAAAAAATGCCTAAGACCCAGGAGCATCCAAGGGACGTCCTAATGCGGCCCCTGGATCCCACCCACTTGATGTACGTGAATGTTAAAGGAGTTCCAGCTTCCAGGGCTTCGCCTAAAACCCAGGAGGGTGCCATTGCCTCCCCCACCCCCACTTTTTAAATTGGCAACCATTAACACTTATGCACATGTCAGTTGTATGCATACGTACTATCTCGCGTACTATATACTATAAGACCCCCGGGAATGATGCGTCACTTTACCGAGGTGCGTCAATTTCTCATGTACCATGACGCACCCCTGTGTCACAAATGTGACGGACCTTTGCCATAATGACGGTACCCTATAGTCAATGACGCACCATTGATTGATTCTAACGGACCACGACTGTCTCAAAGTGATGCACTCAAGGTAGAACCATCGTTCGGTTCGACGAACCAGTGACATGCGGAACAGCAAGCCCATTCTGTTTAGCAAGAAGGAGTAACATGCGGAACAGCAAGCCCAGTCTGTTTAGCAAGAAGAAGAAGATGCGGAACAGTAAGCCCAGTCTGTTTAGCAAGAAGAAGAAGATGCGGAACAGTTAAGCTCAGTCTGTTTAGCAAGAAGAAGATGCGGAACAGCCCAGTCTGTTTAGCAAGAAGAAGAAGATGCGGAACAGTAAGCTCAGTCTGTTTAGCAAGAAGAATACCAATCCAAATAAAAGCGGCGGTACGGCAAGAACAACGCACGCACCGATGAAAAGAATTACCATCAGTATCAGCAGCACACATGGCACAATAAGCCAGAGTACAACAAGAGGCAGCGAGCTTCTTAAGAACGGCTCTTTTCAGAGCCACCGAACTTCTAAAATGAGAAATGACTAAGTTAGGTTACTACCTCCAAAGTTCAGAGTTTTGAATTCAGAGTTTATCCAAACTGACCTTGAAATAGAAACATAAAAAGGTAAAAAGGTTAATAATTTAAAACTCAAAACCGTTCGAGAACAGCTAAAACACTAAAGATTCTCAGTCCTGGACTCGGATGCTTAAAGAAAAGAAAAACGGTTGTACCATCAGCCAAATATAGTAGATAATATTCGTAAATCTCATAATCCTAAATATAAATGTCATCACAACCAATTTAGTGTCTGATGAATGCCAAAGTCCCAAACCTCAACTTGGGGACTGGTCACAAAGCGTGAAAATATCGGGAGCAAAATAAAATCGGAATTGTGATTTTATTTACATACATGAATATGGATGTCACTTGCCACGCAGATCTGCCGGCACGACGCGGCGCGGCTCGCGGCGCCGGCGGGGTGATGGTTCAGCAGAGGTTGATGATTGCGATTAGTAAAGAGTAAAACTATTGATTTTGGGGAAGTTATTAACCTAAAGAAAACCTCTTCTGTAAAAAAAGAGTACAAAAACACAAACTGTAACCAATCTCGTGCCTCCTCAACCACACACTCTTCGCGTAGTAGTCAGCAGATCCCAGATGGCCAGATTTTACGGTCACCCTGTGAGTGTTTGTTTACATTTTACAACAGATTTTATTTACGATAAAATCAACAGAATTCTGCCGGATAATATGTTCAGGGAGGTGTATGTTGTTCCTCGATAATTAAACAACAAATTCTAGGCATACACAGCCTAGTTCGACTGTTCTGTGCTGTGAGTTGAGCGACCGCTGCTCTCGTTCATTGATGATAACAAGCGGTAGCCTTTTTTTAAAGCTGTATTTAATTTGTAATCGATTGTTGTACCGGCCGGCCAGATGATTCTCCTACTTTGACAATTGACTACATGAGTGTTGTTGTGCCTAACCTAGGCTTTACGACTACGTCTTACGAGGTCAGTACTTTTGTGTAATTTTACTGGGCCTAGTAATTAGGCTGGCCTTAAAGAGGCCTAGGGTAGGGTTTAGGGAGACCCTTTTTAAGCCTAGAGCTAGAGAGGGAGACACTTTTTATTTAAATATGCCCTAATGTCAGTCAATTAATGCCATTCATAATAACCTCCACAGATTTGTGTAGCGGCTTCATGTTCTTCATGCAGGCTTCCTCCTGTGCCATTTGTACGCTCTCTTGCACTCCTTCGTTCGCCTTCCTGCATTCCTTCGTACGCCTTCGGCGCTACCTTCGAACGCCTGCCAGCACTACCTTTGGCTTTGTACGCTTTCCTGCGATACATTTGCGCTTTCCTACGATACCTTTGCACTTTCCTGCGATACCTTTACGCTTTCCTGCGATACTTTTACGCTTTCCTGCGCTACCTTCGTATTGCACGCTTTCCTGCGCCAGCTCTGTACGGGCCTCCTGCGCCAGCTTTGTAGGCCTAGTAAGTGCATCAGCTCTGTACAAAGCCTCCTGCACCAGCTTAGTACGCCTTCCTGTACCAGTTTCGTACACCTTCATGCACTTACGCTTTCCTGGGCTAAACGCCTTCCTGTTCATGCGCTATCTTTGTACACATTCCTGCGCCACATCTTACTGCACCTGTATGACACTCTACGCCAGATCTGTACTGTAGGCCTTCATACATCCTGCCTGCGCCAGCCTCCTACACCTTCCTATGCCGGCTTCGTACCCTCCTATTAAGTCTTAGTCTTAGTCCTATATCCTGCCTTCTTGCTCCATCAAACACTATCCTGCTCAGCCTACGATGAAGGTACGCACTCAAGTTGATTTTGTTTAAAAATTGAAATTCATATTTTAAGGCCTTTCTTTTATGCAAAACATACATTCCATAAATTAACAATTTTTAAACAAACCAGCATTTTTGTTGTTGTTGAAATTAGTGTGTTGATAAAAAAAAAATATTGGGACATTTTTTTATTTATTATAATTTTTTTTAGGACATTTATTTATTTATTTGTTTTAAATATTTCCGATATTTCGTGATTAATTTATGTATACATGGTCGAATCCAACGAAAGGTGTACACGTGATGTTCAGGCCTATAATAAAATAATCTATATCTTGATTTTTTTTTATTTTGTGTTATACGTATCCGCCTCGATGAGACGGTTCGCGCCATATATAACATGACTAACTTTAATGCACAATTTGGCCTATACGAGCAATAAACCTGCTATTTTTACCCTTTTTACAAAATAGTTGTTAATGTTTTTTGTTGGACATATAACCGTTTAGATGAAAACGAGCTTAAGTGGAAATAATGTTGCCTGTTTGGTTGGTGGATATCTCAAGAATGCCTCTTTTAATTTTTGTTACTTTCGATAAATCCTCTGAATTGTTGTGATTTTTTTCGCTGTGGTAAGTTTTGACGTTACCTACAAATACATGTTTTGTTAAATCTCACTTTCGGGGAAGAATTCGCATGAGGTAGAGTAATTTGTGCTGTAAGGTAGCCTAAATATATTAAATACTTAAATGCATTGTCCCCATTCAAGTCTGTTTTTTGATAAAGCTGTTAGAAATGTTAAAAGCGGAAACGATCGGTTTGGTAAAAAAAATGCATTACCTCCGAATACCTATTTAAAACACTGCCATTTTAAAATAAACACAGATTAGTGAATGGTATCTATAGAATAAGCGAAGTGTGATACAATGTACATGTGTGCCAAGTTTTATCATTTTGAAGGCAAGATTTTTTGAAATATCAGCAATAAAAGGCTGTATTCGTAGGCAAATTTGAAATATGAACTTTTACCTTCAAATACAAATAACGATACCGTGGTACTTCCCTCTGTTGTTACATACTTGTATCGACTGGAATAAAGTAGAAGTATGCGCTGCTTTTGGCAAGCAACGTAGAAATTTTGCATCAATCTTTCAGCTTTTGTAAGTAACTTTAAACAAAATTCTGTAGTTTTTGTACAAATGCATTAATAATATGTTATTGTCTTAAAAGTTGATAGTATATAGCCTCCCTCTGTCTCAATCTTATTACTCCTGTTAGTGTAGTTTTTTATGCTATTCACGCAAAGACATCCTCTGACAGTTGATTTAAATCGCAATAGGGGTGATTAATGTTTATATAAATATTCAGTAACAGCATCTCGTGCATGACTTCATGTTGTATTCGGAGGTAACATGTATATGTAGGCAACATTCAAAAATATACACGGTGCATATTGGGCCTAAACTATCTTATTTTACATAAAAGCAGTGCGCAATCATACAATCTGACTGGATATATTATTATATTTATATTTGGAGGGGAAAAAATAATATTTCCTTATTAAACGAAAATGGGAGGTGTTGATTTAAATAAAATGCATGGTGTAATCACACTGTTTTTGCCGAGAACATATTTTTTGTTGGTGTTAGAGTGAATGAATGATATTTATATCCATAGATTACACGTTGATCGTTTTGAAATGGGTGCATTTAGTCATAACATCCATGAAATTTCGGATTCATAATCAATATTTTCATATTCCATTTTGTATTCGTAGGTAACTTATATATTAGTTAATGAGCATGGTACAATTCCTGTATTGTTTGTCGCTTTCATTCGCACCTAATATTATGTAAATATTAAGTAGGAATGTATAAGACGGGAATAATATGGTTCGGTGCGTAATATTGTTTTAAACCAGCTTGTCTATATGATGTATGCGTAAGTTAACCAATTTCCCTTGGAATTGCAGAGCAGTGACTACTGAGGTACATAATATTGGCCATTATTGTAGTTGTATTTGAAAATGGAATTCATATGTAACAAATATAAAAAACTTGCTTCATTTTTGCTGTGGCAGGCTGTGTAATGTCACCGAAACGTATTTTAAGTGAACAAGAACTTTAGTAATACCTTTTCCTTTATTTTTAAAGGTGGGAGGGAATCAAGGGTAGGCCTAACTGATTTCAGTCTCAAATCAAAAATTGCTCATGAATAATGCTTCCGACATTTATTACTTAGTGAAATTGAACTAAGCAGTGGTTGATTTTAAAAGAAAATCATAATGAAAGGCACACGCCCGACAATATCTCTGTCATGGCAAAACCTTTAGATTAGATTAGTGTTGTTAAATCAAACAACATTGAATTTCAAAACATAAAATTCTTATTTTGTCTACATCTGACAAAATATATCATATTGGTGATTCTATGTCAAACGGAATCTGCCTCCATTTGAAACTCGATAAAAACTGACTATGTACGACATTTAGAATGATACAAATTCCAAACTAGGAAATTATATCTTAATTCTAATCTGACAACTGAATGACTTGATGAAAGTTGTATGTGTTTTATTCCGTTGTGGACTGAAAGGCAAAACATTTGAATGTTCTATAGACTTTGAACATGTTCGGCTCATATTAAACTTATATATATATTATACGGTATAAGGTCTGATATGAAATAATTTCAAAAGTATATATTAAATGAATCAAAAAGCGATTCGGCTTTCGTGTTTAAAACAGCTATTCGAAATGATAACTTCCACTTGCCTCCTTTATTTAGAACAAATTGAGGAAGGCAACCGGTTGTTTATTGCTTAAAACAGATAACCTGACATTCAAGACTATGAGTTACAGGCAAATTAAACTATTTGCTAAAAGGAAACCGCTCGCTTTCTAATTAAAGATGGCTCGGTGAACTATTCAATAGTTGATTCGATCCAATACTTTGGATTCACACGGAAACTGAAACGTTCATTCTTAACATTCTAGAATGTCTTATATAATAAACAAAGAGTAATTATGTTCTATTAGATATAATTCATCCTCGCGACATGAGAGACTTGAAGAACTAACTACACACAGAATACAACAAGAACCACTAAACTTGTTAAGTAGAGATTAAAAGGCTGAATGATAAGATATTTCTTAATTAAAATGTGTCTACATGTATGTGCTTAACTTTTATCATGTTTAGTTTTAATGATGAACATGCTTTTTACCAAATTAGATCAGTAATAATATTATTATTACTAGCGAGTTAATTAAATGTTTAACTACATGTATACCTTTACTTACGAAATTTTAACCCGGTACGATATGTATGTTGTCATCGTCTTGCCTTAAATCAGATATTAAATATACTTACACACTTCTGACTGTTTTGTAGAAGTTAAACGCACATTCTTAATAATTGAAAGTCAAGCAAGAAAGACACTAACAAAATTGGATGATAGTTAGCATAATAAAACATTTTTCTGCCATAATTATCATGTGTAAAAGGTTAATTCTATTCAATATGCATTAACCAAATTAGGGGATCAAGAATAATAACAGTATATATCTATCACTAGTGAGGTTATTGATGCTTAGGGTGTTTTCTTTTATATCTTAGAAAAAGGAACATGGTTTTATATTATTTTAATGTTTATTTGGTTAATCTTGCTGTTCTCAAATGTTGAATATTACGCAATTCTGATTGTTTTGTAAAAGCAGCGCTCAAGTAAGACACCATTTTGATACGACATTCCCCTCACACGCGATTCAGGGCATAAAAACACTACCGTCGAGTACAAATTTGCCCTTAAACCTATGTTAAATCAACGAATACAACTTTTCTTAGTCAACGAAGTTGAAGTTGAGAACAAATTTGTTACCTACGAATACTTTGATTATTGCAATGTAAGCTACCGTGTTTTAAGTCTTAACATGTTTTTCTCTTATAGGAATGCTTAAAAATGTTGCCTGATATATTGTTCTTAATAAACCTATTCAAAATTACAACTGACAGTTAGATATTGTATATTTTTTCAACATTAAATTAATATGCTATTATCTATTTAAAGTAAACTCCTGGATATGTTCATGATATTAGTATTTAAACATGTTTTAACATGTTTATTTATTTTTTAAATATTGTTAACAACCCTCCTGCATGATTATTTCACCCCAAAATGTAACATAGATTAAGTAGAACATTAATTTATTACAGTTTTACTTCTCTTACCTACGTATACATTAACTGTTACCTTCGAATACCAAATTTCCACATTCCTCTATGTACTTAGGTTTTGGGCGCATGCTCAAAATTCTTGATTTTACAAAAAGGGTCATTCCCCCTCTTTGAGGTACATGAAAACAAATGTTCATTAAAATCATCTTGGTGAAAGTACACAAAGTGACTCAACCTCATGTTTCAAAGTATTGAGAGCCTGAAAATGCTACCTAACTGTGTGAATCTAAAATGTAAAACAAAATGAGTACCTGGACAAATATGATCACTTTCTATCAGCATTAGCATCTTCTGAATACAATACAATCACAAATTTGAATGAAATATGTAAATAGGTGGAATAATCATCACTTAATCAAAATATGGTACTAGTATTTGTAGGTAACATTGAGAAGTGTACCTTCAACTTCATCATTCCGCCACGTGGTCAAATGAAGAGATTAGTGATGGCACTTTTTTCCCATACAAGCTTGATATGTTGACTTTGAGTGGGGAAAAGGAATAAGAGATCGAAGCATTTTGAAACTAGACCCTAAAAATCTAGCCGTGGACACTTTTCGTTGGATTCGTATGTGAGTAGTATTGGAGGGGTGGTCTGGTAGGCCCTACAGATACTAATAGTTATACTATGATCATGTTGTAATGACAGAGCCAATCGTGACCAAAAGTGCTTGATGATCCAACAGTACAGCAGCAGCCCATGCATCCAGCTGGTATTTAAAACTTTTAAGCTTATCACTTATCAGACTTTTGCATGCCCGCTGCAGCTGCGCACGGCTTACTGCCACATCGGTACGAATTATATCTTTTTACCGGCCGATATTGGAAATCATTAACACTTTCATTGATTTAATTCTCTATGACCAACAACCCGGTATGTAAACAGCTGCAAAGTGCAGGCTTGCTGTAGAAAGAAAACGACGGTTTTGCTAGTAAACAAAAATTAATTTAAATGCATAATTAATCAACTTGATCATGATTCAGCCGTGTTTTAAATGGATGTCATGAATGTGCGCGCCCGCGTGTGCGTAAGTGCCATACCAATGCGCGTGTTTGTGCAAGGCGCAGCTCGCGCGGTAAGCAGTGGCGTAACTAGACTTTTTCATTTGGGGGGGGGGGGGTGCAAAAAGGGGCAGTTCCAGTGTCAAGAAAAGCGCGCTTAGCGCGCGAACATTTTCGACTTTACACCTACCTTTTGCACGATTGAGCTACATTTCAACTCTAAACAAGCTTGTACCATAGAATATTGCATTTTCGGAAGACATGCGCGCGTAGCGCGTTAAATTTTTTCATCTGTTACTTTGTACCATCATTATTCCATGATTCATTTGGGGGGGGGGGGGGGCAAGGGTTCCAAGTGGGGGGGGGGGGGGGGGGGGGGGGGGCTCCAGCCACTGGCGGTAAGCAAATTGCTGTCAAAAAGTGCTCCGTCATTTGGGCTGGACATTTCCAGTCGTCACAACAGCAAACGCAGTGGAGCGTATTGTACGACTGGAGTATAAAGTCTACCATTTAGTATCCAATCTTGCAGTCTATAACAAGCAATTTTTTGAATTTTTTTTTTCTTCAAAATTTTTCTAAGTTTTGTTAATATAACCCTAACACTACCATATACCCCAAAATACCACGACTGGGCACGTTGGTACCACCCGGCGTGGACGTTTTTTGATGAAAAAATGGACCCAATACATACAGTCTGGGCAATACACTGCCCAGAACTGTGCTTGACAGCCGTGGTGAAGTGTGGAATCCCTCGCCCGGGGTGCGAGAGGTCCCTGGATCAAATCCCGGGGAGATCGGGGGGATATTTTGGTCGATTTTCCGCGTTGAAGAAAAAATTCTGAAAAAAGTGGGGGGAAGTGTTAGGGTTAAGGTAATTATAGAGGGCTAGTAATAGAGGGCTGCTACAAGAGCTTTTAAGCTCTTGTAGCAGCACTGGACGCCTGTCAATTAACACCATTCTCTTCCTAGCCTCATAATATTATGCATATGCATAAGCTTAGATGGAGAGGTGTAAAGACCCAGGCAATGTCAGAACAGCTCTTTCAGCTGGAGAGGGGTTCCCAGTACCAAAGCGCTTAACCCAACGCCGCCCGTTCAAATTCGGGTTGACTGGTTGAGCCATTGGGACAGAGAAGAGTTTATTGTCGGCTGAGAAATAAGGTCCTCACTAAGAAAATGAATTGGTGCCGATGGAACATGATATATCGTGATATTAGAGAACCCAAATGCCATGCAGCCGTTGTGTATTCAATAGATCATTGTAGTTCCATTGGTGAGTAGGCACCAATTATTAGGTGACATTCGATCAGAGGACATTAGTTCATTGGGCAGCTGTCTAGATAACATTCAATAACAATTGGTATCGGGATATAACTGGCGATACTATAATCACTCAAGGTCAGTTCAGTGCTCTTAATTAGGATTTGGACAAGGATTAGGAATAATTTCCAAAGGCTAGAATGCCCAACAGAGATATTTTAGGAGTTCGATACTAGGATGGATAATGAACAAGTTATGTAATTGTAATTTAAATGGTATGGCCATGTGTTTTGAACTCGCCACCATTCCCGTTGCATGTCCAGATTTTTACATTTTACACCATCTGAGATTCTAATTACTACTTGTTCTACCCCAAAAAAGGTATATATTTTCTGAACGGTAATCTCACAAGGAATCCAAATATGCTATTGGAATTTAGATAGGACCTAATGGTAACATGTTGTGAATAAGAATGTTCAAAAAATATCGATTTTTTTTTCATATTTTGATTAAAGCTCAATAATATTTGTATACCTATATCAATCATAAATCTACTGTGCATATTAGTTCCTCATGTAATTACCCATCAGAACATAATGGTTGTCAAGGGTAACTTGTTGAAATATACTATATATATCGGGAAGTGAATGAGCACAAACGTTTAAATTTCATATTTATTATAGTTTACAAATAAATTTTTTGTTGGGTATGCACCCTATGCTGATTTAAACGGCATTTATTCACACAATGTAGCTAGATAAATAGTAGCCTTTCATCAAGGCTTTGTAGTGGTAAAACAGTGTGAGCGCCCTCTATGGAAATCGCTTCGCTCGGCCTCCCACCTTCGGCGGTCGATAGGTCCTGAGACGATTATAATCGTCTCAGGATAGGTCGGCATACGACTCGCTTCGCTCGGCGCTCGACAAGTAATTTTGCGAGGTGTCTTTGACAAAGACTAGATAAATAAAGGCTTTCAAATGACACCTAAACCGTACCTCTACCACATTTAGTTGTTGAGTTAATACAGAGAGATGGATGATTCGTCACCAAAAATGCAACGCCACCACCCTTTTTGGGTGGTAAGTTCAAAACACATGGCCGTATACATATATATTTAGACCTCCAGTATTGATCAAAAAAGATAAATGATTAGCAATGTCTGGTCTCATTCCATACATGTGGTATGCAGTACAATTGACTGGTGTTGTATTGTAGATGGCCGTATACATATATATTTAGACCTCCAGTATTGATCAAAAAAGATAAATGATTAGCAATGTCTGGTCTCATTCCATACATGTGGTATGCAGTACAATTGACTGGTGTTGTATTGTAGATGGCCGTATACATATTTAGACCTCCAGTATTGATCAAAAAAGATAAATGATTAGCAATGTCTGGTCTCATTCCATACATGTGGTATGCAGTACAATTGACTGGTGTTGTATTGTAGATGGCCTATTTTATGTATACACCATTTAAATTGACAGCAAAATCTTAATTCCATTGTCTGCCATGATATCAGGTGACTGACATGTATATGGATAAACTACTCAATTGCTGACACTTTGCATCATATTTTTGGTTTTCCATGTTTTGTCAACTTTATATTTATATTCTACAAGCCAAACGCTTTAATTTGATACCCAACACGATATGTTTATAGGACGAACCATGTTTGTCATTATTATTACATAATCGAAAAAGGGGGCGTGGCTCATAAGGTCAATAAAAAATGTGTCCAAATATGCTATTTTGGCACGTGCACATCATTAATACTTACACGTGAAAGGTATAATAGATCGCGCCGCTGTGAAATATATTGAAACCTATTTTCTAATTTGATACGCTCTCGTGGATCGCCTGTTGCAGTAGAACGAGAGCTCTACAGTAAAGTGGCCAAGCCACATTGATGATACAAACACTACGCCGTTAGCATTTGGTTAGAGCGGTCTTCAACTGGATGAAGCAAGCATCATGTACCAAAGGATTGCAATTCGCTTATTTATCTTGTGTATAGGTAAGTATATAGAATAAATGTATATACCAGATGTAAAGGTATGGTAGTATTATTCAACAACAAAGCTTCTTATTATTAAAATAATTGTATTGTGTGCAATCTGAATGTAAATAAAATATAAAGAGTCTATTCAAATGTAATATATTGTTAAGGATACTACGAAGAAACAAAAATAATATGATCATTAGAAATTTATATATTAACGAACTTGAACAATCCGTTCATCATAACATTTTCATCGATACTGGGTGATAATAACAAAGGCCAGGATCAGTGGCGTAGCTAGGATTTTTTTCAGGGGGGAGGGGGGGGGGGCAAGATCAGAAAAAGGGGCCCAAATTATTTTTATTTTTTTCAGTCAGCTCAGAAAACTTGAGAGGGGGCGGGGGGGGGGGGGGGGTGGTAAAGGCATGTTGTATACCCGCGAATGGTCGTCAGAATGCCTACACACTACATCCGGAGACTGGGGCGGGCGGGCATAGCTAGGGATAGGGGCGGGGGCACAAAGGGCTTTTTTCGGTCAGAGGCATTCCCCCTCCACCCCTTAGCTACGCCATTGGCCAGGATATCTCCCCTCCATTAATGTATAAATGAAGAGAGTAAATAGTAAATCGAGCATTTCCTTAAAATATATAAGAAGTTGTTTTCGCTTATCATTCAAAGCATTTACTTGCACCTTATTGCTAAATCTTATCTTCAAAGATTTAAGGAAAGGCTCGTAAAATCAATATTGAAGTACCCATCCAGTGAGGTGTTCGTGTTAATCACCGATCCTTTGTCACTCCTTTCAACAATATAGAAAAAAGGATCGTGCTTTCCCCGCTCTTTCCTCGAGCTTTCCTCTACTTGTGTTTGGGCAAGAGCCCTAAGTACTTTTGGTATAGTCTTGACATATGATAAATAACCAGAAAATATAATTTTCTTGAGCGTTTCATTAATTATTGTATAATTTTACAGTTCATACAATTGAGATATTTGTTATATCCTATTGTAAATATCCTATTGTAAAGTGTGGTTGTTCTCAATCAAGACAACATCATACAGTCTTGACAAAAGGGAAGTCATTGTGATCTATTATTTATAGCGGGCATCGCCTGTTCGGTGGAAGCACACGTGTGCATCCTTAAGAAAAGACACGATGCAACAACGGAACGGATACGATGGTCACTACCGTCTAAGGAGCGATGTCACTGTCAAATAATCATAACCGTTAGGAATGGCTACGTGCAGAGAAGCTGTCACTCAGAGATTGGGTACATTCGACATGAACAAGATATATGGTTCACAGACAACCCGGAGTACCTGTTACACAGATTGAATTGGACAAAAGAAAGACTAAATAAGTTACTCGACAGGGATATTTTATGCGGTAAGTGATTATGAAATACAAATTCCATAAAAAATGAGGGCTCACGTACCGTTCCTCTTTCTTGTAATATTGTGTCCTGTTGATAAGTGCCCTAGTTATGATATTATTATGGTGAAGGGTTGATTTGGATGTTTTTCCAAGCCGCGGCACCCGGGTTTTTTTTGCCCGCGGTGGTCCGGATTAAAAGTAGCTGAAATCGCGCGGCAAAACCGAGGCGTCAGAAACACTGAGAGCCCCTCAACAAAGTCATACAAATTAAATAGTGATCACCTCCCACTTAGAATTCACATGGCCCGGTATACTCCATTCTTTTTTAAAGGATTGAGATAAATAAGCGCATTCTTCTTTTCTACTGGTTTCGCGACTTTTTAAAACTACATTAGAATTTCAAGTATATAATTATAAAAAACACTGACAGATAAAGCGAAACCGTGATCTGGAGAAGGAAATTGATTTTTTAGTCTTTATATTTACCCAACATAAGCGAGCGTTTCATCCTTGATTTCAATGTAATACGTGGCAGCTTGACCAAGCCATAAAGTTTATAAGGGATGTTTGATTCGAAATGAAATGCCGGAATATATATCCAAACATCTATAATCCCCGACCGCTTTTAAATCCTACAAATAATTAGATAAACTCTGCAAAGAAAGTGGAAAATGTCGCTATTTTTTCATCTATTTGATTAATTTGCATAACTAATAACCGATATTTGAGAATATATTTGGAGATAAACATAACGTTTGTATTGGCTTTTGACCTATCAAATTAGAGCTTAAGACATATTAACAAAAAAAACCAAAAAAAGGTTAACATTTTTGAAACATTTGGTGACATTTTGGAATGTCGTCTGCAGACGCCTGCCGCGTAGAAAGTGTTATGGTAGGCTATAGCTGACTTATCATATACAAAAATAGTAACCTCTTTATACATATTTTTATTTTCTTCACTGTCAGCAGTGTGACCATAACCTAATGCGTAGTGCAACAGACCAAAGACTCCAAACTGCATATTTTCATATTTTAGGTCATCGTTTAAATTCGGATACTTTTTTTTACAAATGCATGATTTGCATCTAATTAAAAATCCTCTTGTACACATTTTAGATAATCTGTTCAGCTATAGTTGAAATAATCAAAAGAGCCATCCCCTATCATTTCAATTGTAGCTAGCTGAACATATTACCTAAAAGGAGGATTTTTAAAATGTTGTCCTCTGTTTGTGGGGCAAAAACTGAATTGTTCATGGTCGTCTTTAAAGGTCTATATGGATCCTGCCATTTTACAGTAAAATATACATTGCACACAAATAATGATATAAGACATAATAACGATTATTTTGTACAAAACATAACGTTAATATATGGTTTAGTTTTCATTGACAAAAAAGTGAAAATTGCGTTTTATCTTAGAAATCATGTGTATCAACCTACAGGGTGAATCAAAAAAAATTGTGCACGATTTGAAACGGCCATTTGACCTTGATGCGTGCATTGAACCATAGAATTCTTGTTATCTGTATAAAGCGTTGTTAATCTAGTTTATCCTCCCCAAAAATGAAAGTAATCGACTAGATAATAAGCAAACTGTACCATGTTTTGTAAACTGTCCGCATTTTTCATCATTCCAATGGGATTTACACAGTTAAGACATGAATATTGCAGCAGCATGATGATATGGAGTGAGAGTCTACAAGAAAGGCATTGGTGTGCCTGTAATTTATAACAGGTTCCTGGTATATTAAATGAGCCAAGGGTGGTAAAACATTGTAGAAATAAATAATACTTCACAAACTAAAAATATTGCACAAATGAAATGTTCTGAAGACACTTTGTTTCTTGAAAATTGCACTGAAAAGTCATTCACATTTGCCTTTAGGTTGACAAGGTATGAGTTACGGTCTTCTGCTAAAGGTGTATTTTTAAGGCACACAATAAAATGTTAGCTTCCTTGCAATTCAAAATAGAAATCATTTAGTTAATTAAGTTTTGTTAATGAAGCCTTCCTTCGACATGGCCACCATTTTGCTGAAGACATGTGTGTGCCCTGTCCTACATGTTGCGAACAGCTCGTCTAAACATTCCCCTGTTGCGGTGTAGCCTGTCACTTCGGCTCTGACACGTGCCTCCACTTCTTGAAGACTTCTTACCTTCTTGGTCTGTAACAGGTGATGCTTGTATTCAGATTTGCCATTTCTTTTGACAACTCAGTATCAGACTATTAATTACTTATCCCAGAGTGAAAGAATGATTTTACAGGAACATTTGACAATTAATGTGATAATTATATGACCATTTTAGCAAAACAAAGTTTACCGTGGGTAAATCCCATTGGAATGGCGAAAAACGCGGTCAGTTTACGAAACTTGCCACAGTTTGCATATTTTTAAATCGATTACTTTCATACTTTAGGAGGATAAACTAGATTAACAACGCTTTCTACAAACATCATGAATTCCATGGTTCAATGCACGCATCAAGGTCAAATGGCCGCTTCAAATCGTGCACAATTTTTTTGATTCACCCTGTATAGCATGTATAGCATGTCATCTAAACCTTTTCTTTCATAATTCAAGGAACATATCTACATTGTTATGCATTACGGACGTTTATACAAAGACAAAATGGAAATTAACCAAGCTAACGATGGATTACCAATTCGGAAGCAAACAAAAGAGTGTTTTTTTATATTAATTGTTAATCACAATTCCGTCCTCTGGCAACTCTACCCCCGTCTTCTTCCATTTTTGACAATTCATGTGCCCTGAAAGCTCCCATTTCTGCCTATAGATACTTGGCTGAATGCAACGGAATTGTTGTTTTATATTGTAGTCATTCATCAACCGCCACAATTCATTAACATGCTCTGTGATAGGTCAATCTTTTGTGTGGTGCAATGAGGCACTATTGCATGCGAGGACCAATGAAATTGCTTATTGTATAAAATACTGAGCATGAAAACGAAACGAGGTATGATGTTGGTTTTACTTTGTATTATAAAGTTAACGGTGTATGTTCTGATAAAAAAAAAATTGGCTATGATTTTCTTTCCACATCAAGATATTTTGATATCAGAAGAATCCCCATATTTTTCTCATTATGTCTGTAAAATCTTAGGGGCCAGAAATGTTCCATTTTGAAATTATAGGCTAAAATGGGGTGAATTACTGCCAAAGGTGGTTAACCACCCGGCAGATTGTGTACTACTTAATGGGCAAATTTATTGTAACCTTGTGCTTCTAAAATAAGAACCATTGAAGTTATGCAACTCAAACTTTGGAATGCGACAATTTTAAGGATGATCTTTCATGTAAAATAGAAAACATCAAGTTCAAAATCGGGCCAGCAATCAGAACATCTACCTTTAAACTAACTGGCCAAAGTATATATAATAATAACTTCTGCAGTGTGTCTTACGGCGCTTCTCCTGCAAGTTTATGCGGTGAAATACACTGACGCATAGCGTACTCACCGCATTGGATGTAATGTTTGTGGGTTATTTGATTCTATTCGGGGTAAAAATTGACAAAGGTGGCAAATAAAAGATAAATGTCTTAAGTATTAGATATTGTTTTTAGACCGTACCAGTCTTTGTCTGACATAAATGCGTTCGGTATAGACCAACCCCGGCTGCGGCGTCTTCTAATACCTCTACTATTCTGTAATTACAATGTAAATATGAATGTTGGTGTATATTGTAAAACCATTTAGCGTTGGTTTCAAATATAGCCTATTCAGAATTCTGTTTAGATATACTTAATGTACATTTGATCAAAAATTTCAGTTTGTTTTGCTGCCGAAATGTAATCAAGTGTGAATGTTCAATGATCAGGAACAAGCAATAACGCTATTTCAAACCTGTAAGCAGAATACACGTCGCTCATTATGAATCGATATAAAAATAATATTCTAATGCACCGATACTTGCAATCACTTATCTGACGCCAAATAATCGCGTCAGCATGTTTGTTGTTAAACTTATTTTGTTATCAATTTTACGTTCGGCTTTTCATGAATTTTGAATAAAATGGCATATTCTGGAGTCTGCTGTACAAATATGAAATAAATATCATGTCTGATTTTAATAGAAATGGATAAACCTATGGCCAGTACCTTGCATCAGTGTTTTGTAGCTACTGTATGTACATAGTTTTATAATTAGAAGGGTGTAAACTTGCTAAAATGTCAGTTTTGACCATAAATGGCACTTAGTACTTTTGGCAGATTTCCGGTCATATTTTCCAATAATCAATGGACAACACCTTGAGAACCGTACAACCTTTTTGCAAGATTTTTTTGCCAAATTTCTACTTTTGCAATTATCTACAACGTGAGACTAATTTTGTACACTTTCAGTGCATTTGATTTTTTTGGGTGCTATACCTACTAATACAGAATGGGAGATACAGCTGTTTGATGTTTGGGGACCAGGGGTGGTGCTGGAAGGGGTGCCGCCGGAAGGGGTGCCGCCTGTACAAACTCAATGGGGATAATCCCATGCTTTGTTCTTTTTACAATAACTAGTCATCCCCTAATGTTACAAACACCATTCTGGTCCCATTTTAAAGGATATTTAGTAGTCTTTAGGAATGTTCAGACGGGCATAAATGATCGGCGTAAATTTAGACCCTACACTCTAATGGGTAATTTCATGAGAAATTCAAATATGTAAAGTAAATAATGATAGGGGTAGGTATAAAAAATATATGGATCTCAAATTAAAAATTAAAGAACTCTGATATTTTCCCGAACATTTCCGAGCATACCATTTTAGTTGAATAGTACAGGTGAATTCCAACAGAAATAATTGCGTTAACATGGTGTTAAAGTTATTCAGTTATCAGTATTTTACGTTACGTCTTTTTAAAATATACTTTTTCCCATTGAAAAGACAGATCATAATTCTGATCCGTAATGATAATTGTGTTACTCATTACTCATATCTTCGTCGTGACTTGCTGGATTACATGTTTTGACATAACCCCTTCCCCCTCACCCCAAGTATTGATGAATTGTGTACAGTGACTTTTTGGTTTACACGAATGCCTAATGTCTGATACTTTGCAGATAAGGAGAATCCAATTATCCATGATATGCCTACTAATATCACATCGCAAACGGATAACGGGTCACCCATAGCTATCGTGACATGGATAGAACCTACGGCTACCGATAACTCAGGTAATCGAACTCTGACGTCGAGTCATCAACCCAGCGATTCATTCCAAATTGGTGTAACAATGGTGAACTATACGGCATTAGACCGATCTGGGAACAAGGATTCACGGGTATTCTACGTAATTGTCACAGGTAGGATACAGTTTCATGTATTGTCCAATTGAGTTATCAAAGCATTTAAATGGGAGAACAATTCTTTTTAAACGAAAGACATGTGATATATTTTTTATTATTTATGTCCCTCATAGGAAACCTTTTTGACACGCCCTGTATGTGGAATTTAAACTTCTGTTTTTCATGAAAATTAGCTTGAATAATGTGACAAATTAAAAACGTTATTTCTTTCTCATCAAGTAACCAGTTTTAATATTACCATCAATGCAGTACATACAGGGTGAGTCAAAAAGATTGCAATAGTGGATAGAAGCCATTTTGGTTTCTAAACCAAAATTAATTTTAACACTTTTTAAACGTTACAAGAATGATGTATTTAATCCTAACTTTGAGTGAAAAAATGAAGTCGATCGCAATTTTCGTTTGTCTTTGGTGACCCTCTTTGCTACACAACCAAATTTACCTGCTTGTCCACGAGCACAGTGATTTTCATTTGAAATGGCACACATTGCATTTTCATATTTGAATATCCCGCCAACAAAAAATGGAAAATGTCAGTTTTTTAAATTAAAATTTAGAACATTATACGCTTTCATAGCATGGATATGAATATAATTGATTATGCTAACTCACATGTAAACAAGAAAGGATGCATCAAATTCCAATAACATCACAAATGAACTCATGTTTCCAAATTTGAATGAGAGACACATTTTGCGATCTGATGCATATTTTGGGTATCTCGTGGACAAACGTGTGAAATGGGTGCACTGGTCAAAAGGTTCACCAAAGGCAAACAGAAAATGATATTGACTTCATTTTTTCACACACATTTAGTAACAAATAAGGTATATGTATAACGTTTAAAAAATTCAAACTTCAACTTAGTTTTTAAAATAAGATGGCTTCTTTCCACTATTGCAGTTTTTTTGACTCACCCTGTATATATGGACACAAATACCTCTAGCTTTTCATTTCATATGACGTTGTGCGACGTTTAAGTTACACGTGTATTTCATTCTAGAAATGTTGGAAAATGAATATTACATGAACATGATATAAAAGTAACCATCTCTGCCATAAATGGTGAGAAATATTGAGTTTACGAAACTAAAAAAAGGTTAAAGGTATAGTGTCATGCCGAGTTAAGCTCGCGCGCAGAGTGCCCATCTCTCTTTCATTGGCGTTTGGGCCAGACTCCTCCTTATAATGTTTGCTGTGGAGGTTCGCCACTCCGCCCGCACAACGAGTCTGTTTTACTTTTATGTATACACCTAGGTGAAGAGCAGTGGCGTAGCTGGGATTTTTTTCAGGGGGGGCAAGATTTCTAAAATTTTCGTAAAAGGTTGCCCCCCAAAAAATTGTAGTCACTTACCTCGTAAATTTCACGTAAGTGGAGTGGGGGGGGGGGGGGGGGGGGTTGAGGTCAAAAAAATTCGCACAGTCCCCAAAAAACAATTTTTCCTTCTATTTGGCTAATAACCTCGATCTTTTTTCTCAAATTTTTCCTATTTCCTTTTTTTCTCACCCCCTTTATTTGTTTTAGGGGGATGGGGGCGGGGGCTCAAATTTGTTTTTTTCGTCAGGGGGGGGGGGGGGGCATTTGCCCCTCCTGCCCCCCCCCCCCCCCCCTGAGCTACGCCACTGGTGAAGAGAAGCAAGCGCGGTAAAGTGACTTGCCCAACGGGACACAACACGCTGGCCGCAACGGGACTCTAACCCACAACCTTTGTGGAGCGATAACTTATCAGCTGGACCACGCGTGCCCATGTGAAACTACTTCCATGCTCAAAACCAAAATAATCTTCTTGGCGATTCCAATACATTATCAACATTACTAATATTATATTGACTGTATTGTGTATAGACCTGTGCATAATGCGCTTTTTTAACCAGGTACAGTATTTTCGGTAATTGGCATGGCAACTCGAGACAAACACGTGGCTTAGGGATCCCGATGTTAGGTGCTTACAAATATCGTTGTTATGTTTAGTTATTATTATTAGGAGTAGTATTAATATTAATAATAATAATTGGCGATTATTTTGATTAATTTCTATTTCATTTGAATAGAAACGTGAACCGTGTCCTATTTTTTTTTATTAGTATTGCCATAAACATACGCTTGCATGATTATTGCTACGCTCTTATGATTAGTGTTTTCATCGGAGTCGACTACTCAAGTTTCGCTTTTCTTTCATTTTTATAATACATTTGAAGATATTTGTTTTGTTGTACGCCTGTTTCATGAAATCTACGATTTCTGCTATTTGATTCAAGAATCTTCAAATAAATAAGTTTATATAAACATGATAACGGTTGTGCCATTTTGTGATACACACACAATCAGGCATATCGGACACACTCACCCCCCCCCCCAGACACACCCTTAATTGGGAAATTTAATCCATTTAAAGGCTTTTTTAGACAGCGACGGGTAATGATAACAATGATAACGATAATCACTAGTAATCATCATCATTACCATTATTTTATCATTCCTGTTGCTATTCGGGATGCACGGTTCCGCGGCGTTTGTCTCAACATGATAAACGGGATATTTTCAGAATCACGAAATGTACCTACCGTATCGATTTCAGTCTCTGCTCATGACATACTGTTTCACCGTCGTGTTAAATCAATCCCGTATATGGCAGGCTAGATCACAAAATCCAATGTCCAATAATTAGATAAACCTCGTATCGAGACTATCAGTATCAGCTATTTTGACATAAAATCAACACTTCATGCGATTTATCTTGGAAAACGCGCCAACCCGAACAATTGAAGAGAGAAGCCGAGTTGAACACCTGAGATCTCAAACTTTGTTTTCACTTTTCGCAAACTGTTTTAATGATCATCATCGCAAGTTAAAAGGAAGCAATGTGGTGGTCATTTTCCTTTATCGTCGTCAGTTTTATTCCCCCACCCCAAACGAGAGCGATTATTTATATGACCCCTACTCAGATTCATTTTATGACCCCCCTAAACATACACACAAATATGTACTTTAGGCCTATCTAGTTAGGGTTATTTGGGAAACTGTTGATGCGGATCAATTTTTGGAAAAACGAAGTGCACAAAAATAGTATTAATTATCTATAATATATACTAAAAAAATATGACCCCGTGATAATTGTACAACGATTCTTTCTGTTGCATCTGCAATAATCATCAGGGCTGGAACTTCAGATTTTTTTCAACCAGCCAGTTGGGGCAGGTAACTCACAAAAAATACCAGCCCGACAGAAATTCATTTACCTGTCAGTCGGGCGGGAACTTTTGCATCTTCACCTGCCCGACACAAAAGTGTCCAGCCCTGATAAACATTATGTATTTCGATTGAGTCCTGACTTCATTCGTTTCAAAGTTAAAATCATTTCTTTTAGCGCAAGTAAAGTGTAAAAGACCATTCAACATTCTGCAACCTTTAAACTGTTTTCCATACAATAAAAAGGTTACAATTATACAGTTATTATTACATATCATTTTGACATGCTTTGTATCACTGTAAATGGGAGGTGTCTTGGGGTGAGGGTATATGGGTGTGGGAGCGGGCGGTATAAAGGAACCTTGGACTAAATTTGATTTAATTTTACACGTTGCTTTCATTGCTTTTTTGTGACGATTTCAGTAACTTTGCCCGGCGATGTTTACATATCGCCCATGCCTGCCTAGGTATTAATCGAGAGAATACCCGACTGGTGTGTGTCATCGCTGGGTGTGTGTCTGATCAGGTATGTCGGACTGTGTCACAAAAATGGCACAACCGACATGACAAGTAAGGCCCAACATTTAAGGGGTAAAAATCCAAAAAATGAACACGGGTACAAAATGCTTTTGAAGTGTTATGAGTAGCGTATTAAGGTCAGTGGCGTATCTGGGGTCTTTTTCAGGAGGGGTGGGGGGGGGGGGGGGGGGGGCGGCGGCGGGGGGGGGGGGGGGGCAAAGGGTATTTTTCCCGGTGAAAACCAGTTTGACCCTATTAAGTAAAAAAATTGCGCAGCTGGGTTGTTTATTCCAGCGAATGACGTTGCATCCTAAAGTAGATGCGCGCGCAGCTCGCGAAAATTTAACAACATATCTACACGAATCTGGCCATTATTAAGGTACATTTTTCTTTCAAACGGGTTTTATAATGATATATATACCTGGACAAATTTGCGCGTTGCGCGAGAAAATTTGCCATTTTTATACTGAATTGCCCATCATCTTACCGGGCAAGGGGCAAAGTTGTCATTTAGAAGGGAATTAAGTAAATCCCGTAGATTTTCTCTTTCCTTTTCCTTTTATCTTTCTCTTCTCCCTTTCCTTTCTTTTCCTTTCCCTTTCCCTTCTCTCTTTCTCCCCTCCATTTCCTTTCCTTCCCTTTCCTTCCCATTTTCCCTTTCCTTTCCCCTTTTCTCTTCCTCTATTCCCTCTCTTTTTCCCTTCTCTTCGATTTTTTTTAGCCCGGTAGTGTGAGCTGGTTTTCCCGATCAAAGCTGTCTGGGGGCACTCTGCCCCCCCCCTGACACCCCCCCCCCCCCCCCCCCCCCCCGGGAGATACGCTACTGATCAAGGTGTCGCCCGGTATTGTGTTATGAGTAGCGTATCAAGGTGTCGCCCGGTATTGTGTTATGGCCTATTTATAATTCACTAGCGGGCACCAGCGCTTCGCGCTGGACCCGCTAGAAGGTTTCACGGGGAATAAGTAAACAAAGCGTAAGAAAATGTGATACAATAATACCAAGAACATGTCCTACATGTATACATAATCCAGACGGGGCCCTAAATAATCCGAATAGCGCAGGACTGGTGCTTTTGATAATCCAGGTATACATGTGCCTTAATTTAGGTAGGCCTACGTTTGTGTTTCCCGATACCTATGTAGGCCTCCCATGAGACCTGAAATACAGGTACCCGTTGTCCCATTATATCCAGGGACCACATAGGCCTAAGCCCTACCACCTAATCCAGTTACCCCAGGTGCCCTTAATAATGCACCGGATACAACATAATCAAGGTAGGCCCACTGCAGTGTGCCGTTATCTCGAGATACCCAGGTGCCCTTACTTTATCATAGTCAAGTAAATTAAACGCGGGTGCCGAAGATAGCGGGCAGTAAAAGTCATATCACAATAGGCAGCGGTCAAAGCGTTATAGATGTTTATATAAATATCAAAAGTATGTCCTTAAATAATTCAGGAAGTGCCCTTGATATAATGTAAGTGACATGGTGCCCTTAACACACCATGAGCCTAGGCCCAATGTGCTCTTAAATAATACAGATACCCATGTTCCTAATCCAAGTAGGCCTACTCCATCAACGTGTTTTTAATACCCCCAGTTATTACCTCCTGTCAGCGCATGTCTCTACCTATTTTGTGTACCCCAAATAATAAAAAGTTGAATTTTAATATCAAAATTGAAAGTTACTTAAAATTTAGATTTTAAATGTCTCCCCCGATTCTTTTATTGCCCCGCCACCCCGTTTTCCTCCTTTAACATTTTGGTGCTGGTGTCGCCACTCCCCATATGCACATACTGTATCCAGGTAATTCAGTAGGCCTACGTTCTGAGCGTTATAGTTTTATAGTCGGTCGTTTAGTATGGTCGGCGGAGTCTATCATCAAGATCACTTGTGCTTGAGCACAATGTATGCCATCCGGGTTTTGTTTGGCCTATTTACATTAAATACATTATTCCTCCAATAGGCATGTGGGGCCTTAACGTATAGTATGTAGTCCCTTTGTCATGTTTGCTGTGTTCTATAAAGCCTCCCGAGATACTATCTGAGTGTACACCCTTAAAATCCAGTTATCAAAGGTGGCCCACCTGCGCATAGTATATCTAGGTAATTTGAGACTCGTTTTATAGTGAACCTCGTAATCCAGATACCACGGATGCCCTTAATAATCCAGACACTCTATAATAATCATGATAATGTAACACACAAAAAACACGTTCCGTTTATCCAGATGCCCCATGTGCCCTTATTTCCAAGTGCGGAGAGGAGGAGGTTTGCCCATATTTTGCCTATTTTGAACCTTAAAATGGTTCTTTTTGGAACCTTTTAAGGTGATATAAACATGGGTTCCATACGGGACAGCCAAGAACCCCTGAAGCCTGAAGCATCCCTTTTCTAAGAGTGTACGGACTGCCTGCTTTCACTCTGCTCCGTTACAATGTGCACGGTTTGCGCCACAAACGCGTACACTTTTTGTCTGCGTCATTACGTGTGCGCCGAACCGCGTGCGCCATGTTAAACGCGGTCGCGCAACACAACATAGAAACGGTTGACATGGTACTGCCAGTTTCTTTATCGTTAGCAAACGTCGCATTCATCTATGTTACTAATGTGAAAGTGTCACTTTAAGATCTGTGTAAGAGTTTTTGTTTACATTTAGAAAATGTCGTGAAATATTTGTATTTGTCGGACGTATAAATGCTTGTTACTATGCGATCTTTAAGAATAACAAACAGCCGCATATACAGAAATGTAGCTATATCCCTGAAGAAAATATTTTGGGTGAAGACCATATGTCATCACTCACTCCGAAAACCACAATTTGTGTCCGAACAGTAGCTACCCGAGTAAAATAAATTCAACATTTTGGATTTTCACATGTGATCCTTTCTGCGCATGTCTGAAAACGGGAAAAAACGGGTATTGAACTATCTAATTAGCTCGTCTATTAGAGGCGCAATTACCACGCTTTTTCAGTTGAAGAGGGACGCGAGTGCAAAATTATTATTGAACTATCTAATCAGGCGAGGGACCGAAAATTAGTATATAGATAAATAATAATTCATCAGATATTAACCCCCTGGGGTCTACCTGTCTATCTTACAGTGGTTCTGATTGGTTTATTACAAGATGTACTCATATGAATAGCCAAATTCAAATGCAGCTTGTAAAATGTTTCACTCCCATCTTTATCAGGGATACAATTATTCTAACAATGTCTCTCATTGGTGCAATAAATGATGTATCCATCAATGGGCCGGTAGTTCTCAGGGGGTTAATTGACAGGCATGTTGAATGTTTACAATACCATATCGTATAAGAGATAATTCCTCTTGCAATGGATTTCTATCATGCCATCAATACACATGTGAAACAAGACAAAGAGACGATAACAAATATCGTCATATAGTCTTTATTCTCCAATCAATGTATCAATAATATTATACATCTTAACAATTTCCAGATATTAGTTAATAAATAAGTGGCCTAAAATCAACTCAAATGAGTGTAATGTATAATTGTACAGTAAAACAAAGAATATTCCAAATCTGAAGTACGTTCTGTATAGCTAAAAGGTTTCTTCGAATCTACAGTCCGTATTCCTCAGTTATCACGCACCCCGGCCACCCCGGTCGCGACTATTAACCGTAAACAACATTTTGCCAAACACTCTATACATGTATTATACTCTCATCATGTATACTATACGCTTTATTCCGTCAAGGTATCAAATGTTGTTTACGGTAAATAATATCGCCCCGTCCAGCACACGCCTGGCCCGTACCTCCGGCCCGCACCGGATAGTTATATTATTACCAAGACCGCCCGTACGTTAGTGTTATCTCTAATATTGTTTTTATTACGTACAGACGAAGAGTATCCAGTAATCCACTACATGCCAAATGATACCAAGCTGCAACCTGACTACAATATTTCTACTGCTGTTGTGACATGGATAGAACCCACGGCTACCGATAACTCCGGCCATCAAACACTGACATCAAGTCACATTTCTGGGACGTCATTTCCAAGAGGCGCAACAAGGGTGACTTATACATCGAGCGACCCCTCAGGGAATATGGAAACGGGTGCATTCTACGTAAATGTTACAGGTATAGTTATTTCTAAAACTTTGTATCCTCGCTGCATCTTCTAATGTTATTGATAAAGGATGTATTAATTACCTCCGAGTCATACATAAACTCGAATTTGGATCATATATGTGTAAGAAAAAAGTCAGGGCCGTAATAATACTAATGGAAAGTTATAAAGAGCCATCTAGGTTGCCTACTCCGAGGCGCTATAGCAGTTACGCTGCCATGATTAGGAAATCGTCATAATCATTTCGCTTTACCTATATGTGGGTGGCAACTGCCTAGGTGCACAAAATGTCTTGCCTTAAGCTGCATTTGCCTTAAGATTGTCTACACAGCATGTTAGAAATAGGTCAGTCGTAAATTGAAAGGTCATTTGAGGTCACTCGGGGTGCAAAATTTTTATTTTTATTCCTTTCACTTAAAATGCTTCTTCTCCCCGTCCGCCCTTGGGCATCAACAGGAGTACCCATGTACAATCGCGGCGGAAGCACCAACACTCGTTAGCTAACCTTGTCCAAGCCTAACTATGCCATTTCAATTGAAAGATGACTTACTTAGCTAACCTAAGAATACCACATACCACTAATAAAACTTCCTTTTACCGGTGCGAGAGGGCGCGATGTCCAGAGAAGATCGCCCTTGAGAGACGGGGTAGGGAACCCAATTATTTTCTTCTTCAGTTGCTAAGCTGACTAACTTCACGCGTGTGCTTTTAAGCGTACACACTAATTGTTTTGCCGTTTTAGTCATATTTTATTTTAGCAAACACAAGAACCGATTATTTCTATTTGATATCTGGGATTCAGGTAATGTGTCATTCTGCGTTCCATTTCGTCAGATTTAGTCGTTGTTAGGGTACTCATGTAGTCAATGAGCTTACATGAATTGTTCCCCTAAGTCCACGCTAGACTAGGGTTATGCCTCGGGCTACACAGCTAACCCGCTCTTTTTGAGGCGTCAAATTCTTTTTAACCACTACAGTTCTTTTTCGGCCCCTTTTCAAACATTACCATCTGCCGTTTTTATTCACCTTGGCGGATGGTAAATCGCGACTATTTAACTTCGGGATTCCACTTGGGTGATCCGTGACCGTCATTGCGTCGGGATGCTCTCTATGGCTTGGCAAGCCGGCAGCCGGTAGACAGGCATCAGCAGTTAATTTGAGACAAAATAGCGCCGTCACTGCTATTTCTCAGAATTTAGTTCAATATTAGCTCTCCACGGGCTAGGGATACGGTGTTGCTAGAGCACTTATGATCCGTTCCATTCTCAAACACAAGGTGGATGGTCGCTGCCATTCACACTTGCGAGTGGGTGACGGCTTGCCCGGAACCCTAGAACCCGTACGACCGCTAAGGGTTTCCGTGTGCTCCAATCGCTCCTCGGCTGTATAGCGGCTCACGGACCAGCCATAAGTTTGTTAGATGTTCATACTCCAAAAAAAAGACCACAACACCATCGGTGGGCGACCCCATAGCCGCCAACTAGTCCAGGGAATTCCAGCAATGCGATAGGAACCGGGAGAGAAGCAGTAGTTACCAGGAGGTCAGCCGCAGCCTTAGCCGAGATGGGAGGACAGACACGAAGACCGTTAGTAGCGCCTCGCGCCTCTAGCTGAAGGCACCGCAACTGATATGTCTTTCCGAGATACCGCAAATATTGCAACAAATAACATTGAATCTTGATTTACAAAACAGTTGTTTTACGTAGGATCTCCATGAAGTTCAACTACGAACTGTTTTTTTAAATTTCATTCATAAGTTGCATTTTATCGTCAGTTGCGCCCAAATCTCTTATCCGAGCTGTGATTGGCCGACAATAATGATTAGCTAGCTACGGCGATATAAACAGCGGCTCGCCATACCACTAGACACCCCATAGTCGAGTGAAATCCAGAACCCCCTACGGAACTAGGAGGAGGCCCATGGGTACAAGAGAAAGACTGCGGACATAAGTACGGCGAATATTCACGTCAAAGATGTGCTCGAGCCCTCATACTGTTTCGGATCCCAGACTTTTCATCACGAACAACCACTCACCCGCGAGACAGTCAGCATGGGATAAGCTTCTTCCGCCTCCCAAAATACGGTAAGCCGAGAACCATTATCACCCGATCTGCTGAACTTCCCGTGTCTGGAGGAATACCATCTGAATAAAGCCGAATTACTCCTGCTACTTGGAATCAAGAATTCGAGACAAGCTTAAAATGCAGATATTACCAGAGAAAGATCATTACAACGAGTCGTTCTTCTCGAACGAAACAATAGCGACGCCACGCTAGACAGCAAGATCCCCGTTGAGTTTCCAAAAGAATACAAGGCAGATGATGAATGGCAATGCCTCGCTCAGAGACACAAAGAGAGAAATCCTCGTCCGCTCATTCCCCTAACGAGAACTGCAGTGGTACGTACTGGATACACAACTGCAGATCAGTTCCTAGGGTAAAATTGGTTGACAAAGTCCCTTCTATCGCGGCCAAAGATGGAAAACGATTTTTTCCAACCCATCTTTATCGCTCAAAACTGCTGACCACAGATGCTGCGGGTAGATTCCGACTCATGGTGTCGCCCCAATAAGGCCTCACCCAGTGGATGGAGGAGGACTACTCCGCCAGAAAGTCAGAATGCCGATTCAAGGAACTTATGGACTTTGCTCCCTTCGGCCACCTGGTGAATGGCCTTCTAGGCCATAGCCGGGGCATGAAATGAGAAGCCAAGCAGTGGTTTCTTTTTACCTTTTGGGACCAAGAACATGTTGCGGCAGGGCCTTTCGTAAGCATCGCACACCGGCTAGTCATGCGCCGTAAATGTAATACCACACGTGCCTTACTAATTAACCCCTCCGCGCTCTTGAAGACCTCAATTGACCCTGATATCTTTGGTGGAAAAGTGCAAGGAAAGCATGGCAGTGGTAGATAACAGGTAGCGGTGGCAGACTACATGGTAGCAAAGCAAGGTAATATCCGAATTCATCAGGAGACAGGAAATGCTCATGTATCTGTAAATCGACGACTTCCTAATCACTGCACGATCGACAGGGATCCTCCAGTCTCAGGTTCGGAGGATGTGCCGGCTAATTAGCTCCCTACCCCTCGTGATCAACCAAAATAGCTCATCGCTACAATCATTACATGCTTATTAGCACCTGGGATCGATCATCAACTTTAAGAAGGTAAAGACCTTCACAACACCGGAGTTACTGTCAGTCACCGTCTAGAATGCCAGAAGCCTCCTAGGATGCTCAGCGTCTCCTGAGCTTCCCAGTGAGATCGACAGCAGTCCTTCCCCAGTGTCGCCTCCGAATGCGAGTGGTTCAACTTCACGTGCTGACCAAATTCAACATGAAAAGAGAACCCTTATCCAAGAGGATATCGATCTCTAACAAGGTATAGCGGTCCGCCCATTAGGGGTAGACTCATCCGTAAAACATCTTACTGGGACTGGGCTATACAGTTGTGTTGCGTATGGACACCAGCCTTGACGAAACACCATATCAACCTCCTTGAGCTATAGACTATACACTTAGCACTCCATCGCATTCTGCCAGGTGTCTGGGGAAAAAGATCCTCGTTCAGTGCGACAACCTCTTGGTGCCGTCCTATATCAACCAGCAATGGGGATACGCAGCCTCCAGACCATCACATGTTTGACATGGTATCGTCGACACGAGATCGAACGTCAGGCGAGTCACTTTCTGGGAGCCGACCACATACTCCCTGATGCTCTGTCCGCACTGTATATTTACAGCGGCGGGGAACAACCAACTTCCGACATACTGCTCATGAAAATCAGCTGCTAGGAAAGGATCTCATAATACGCATTTCCCCTGTTATAGCGATGACACCCAGGGTATTGGACAAGCTCTTGAGGTCCAGCAAATGCATCATGATGCTATTGCACCACATTTACCCAGACGTAGACAAGTTTGGTTTGCTCGACTGATATGTCAGCAGAGCCATATCATCTCCCTCTACGAAAGGATCTAATCCTGACCCCGAGTGGGACCCGTCTTCCTCTGGAGATGATTCGAGCGCTGAACCTAACTGTATGGAAACAGTTATCAGCGCCTTCTCATCACCTTTAAGCAGAGGCTGCAACCCTGGCAGGTGGGGCAAGGCGTCCTTCAACTCAGACTTATGACACCCGCATCAAAAAGTACTTAAGCTGGTGCCATCATCGCAAGGTGAATCCTATCAGAACCTCTTTGGGATACGTAGCAGACGTATTTACATGACTGTTCAAGGACCAGGCTGAGGCCCCATGTGGTCCGTTGAATCCGGCCAGCATTGAAGACCGTATTTCTAATAGCCGCATCTTCAGGGAGACGATTGTCAGAAATCCACAGACTGTCGTTTGCAGAGAACAATATTCGCTTAAGGGAGACGCAGGTCATCAGTTACCCAGGGTACCTAAGAATCAGATGTTGGACATTAGAACTACACACCTTATATTACCAGATCTCCGGAAGCAAGTGATGCCGAAGACTGTTGCGCATGGTGCCTCTTAAGGGCCCACAGATACTACCTTCATAAGATATATCCTTAAAAGAGGATCACCTCTTCCTCACTACGGTTTATCCGATCCGGGCGGCATGAAAATAATCCATTACAAAATGGATCATCTCCGTCATCATTGATAGTACAGTATTGCTCAGTAGGAGGCTTCCTTGACAGGGACGCATGTAGGAGCGTAATATGACCTACGGTCTCAAGCATCAAAGGGGTCTCCATCCAGGACGTTTGGAGGCCAAGGGCTTGAGCTCTGCCAAGAACTTCCAGTTGGTTTACCTTAAAGAAGTGTTAGTCAACAGCTGCCTCTGTCTTATCTGCAGGGTCGACAGCTGCCTTGTCTTATCTGCAGGGTCGACAGCGTCCACCTCAAGGAAAAGGGACAAGGGAAGGACACCTCGATACCGGGGCACAGGATCAAGGACAGCCACAAAGACTAGCCCCGCAGATATTAACTCCGGATCTAAAAGTGAGCCATTATCTACTTTTCGGTTTAATCAATAGTGCACATGATCACTCCCCATTTGGGCGTATTTGAAGAGGTTACGGTCTTTTGCATAAGCGGGGATTGATTGTCCTCTAGCGAGTTCATTGATCCAAGCCTAGCTTTGTTTCTTGCATTCGGCTAATCGATGGCGTAGTTAGGCTTGGACAAGGAAGTTAGCACTTGCGGAGGTAGGCTATCACCTAGCTTGTACATACTTACCTTGTCCAAACATAACAGCCCAATCCGGGAGCAACTTTTCGTCTATCGGCCACCCCATGGATCGGAGTCAACCCCGGCCGTACCAATTGAATCGTTAATTACAAAAAGTGGGGTTCCCTACCCCATCTCTCAAGCTCCCTTTTCTCTCTGGACATCACGCCACTCGCGCCAGAGATATGCAAAAACTATTAAGTTATCGTATTCTAACTTTAGCTAAAGTCACCTTGCAACTGAAATGGCATAGTTATGCTTGGACACAGTGTATAGTGTATATAAGCTAGTCGTTAGCCTAACCCCGCGGCCACTAAATCTGTTCCTATTCAATTGTAAGTGTAAACATACAAAATAATTAACCTGCACACTATGTACAACTCAAGTACAATCCAATGGGGATATCTTGCTAAACTTTTGAAATACCTATGAAAAAGAGAGGGAAAAGAAAGCCGTATCATATTTAGGACAAATAATGAGATAGAAATGTGAAATATTGAAAGAACCCATGAAAATGCTTTTAGGCGAATTTCATTAAAAAGCATAAATCGGGTATTATCACTTTCATTTGACCATTTTCCTTCACATTTGGTTCATAAAATGATCAGGTTTGGAATCAGCACACAATTTCAGTTCAGAAACAAGTTTAAAGATTTTGTGATATATCATTCCATCAATGAACAGGGTAAATAGTAAAAAGGAAAGGCATAGCCTATTTGTGATAATAAAGTAGAATCGCACAAAAGAAAATTATTGCTGAATAACATAAGTCCGGTAGTACGCCTTTAATATAATTTAATCGAGATCAGCTGTTTCAGATTATCGGGGGATTCCTCTGTCAATTATAGTTGTAGTGCATGATACATTGACCAATCAGGGTACGACTTATATAATAGTCAGCGCTTGTTATTAGTTGTTATTGGCCAATCACAATGTAGATAAGAGATTTTGCGTACTTACCGTATTTTATAAATGAAATTCAAAATCAGTTCATGTTAAACTCTGTGCGAGGAAAGTCACGCGTAAACAAACTTGTTGAAAAATCAAGAATCAACGTTATTTGTTGCTATATCTTCTACGAATTAAAGAAAATATAATCAGAAGAAACTGTCTCCTGTCGCACGGGACTTCGAGTTCGACTCAAATGTTAGTATAATTTAAGAGTTGTGAATCATTCGCTCGGCTATGCGATTTTTCATAATATTCCTAGAAATTTGACACCGTTTCAGGTTTGCGGACCATAACATTGGGTAATGCCCCTTTAATGTGAGACCGAATGACTTTTTATCAGTTCTCGACACTACAGAGCATTATATTTGGGCCCTTTAATATTTGGGTCCCCCCCCCCCCCCCCGGGAGTGTATCATATCCTCCTCACACTGTCACTGTTATCTCTTGTATCTCTTGTTTAAGAATGCAATTGGACTCAGTACACAACCACGCCGTCTACATTCCATTATCTTCAGTCTCCGATTTCGACGGAGGAGATTGCCTTTGGAGTGCGGGCAAACGGAGGTGTGAACATAAAACTAGCACCACTGACCGATTTTGGTAACCCCAAGTACTGGATGATTATCGGTGGATGGACCAATGCAAAATCAGCTATACGTAGATGCAACGCAGGAGGGACTACGGTGTGTTACATTTATGCCATGTGCTAATTGTTATAATTTATTTTTATTGCTCTCTACAGTGTGTCATAGGGCAAATGTCTGGGTTTGAAGGAAAACAAATTGGATTGCCTTCATTCATTCGATGGTGATATTTCCATCATCTGATCATAACATATTCATTCAAGCATTGACAATGTGCAATATGACACACGTCTCATTTAAGTATTTTCAAAGTAAATTTTGAATAGTGTACACATTTTGAGTTGTTTGTTTTCTCTGAGAGGTTGAAACTGCACATGCGTAACCTGTAACATAGAATCATCAATAGTGATGAGCAATTCGATTCTCTGGTCTCACACCTCAGTCAACTTCCTCTCATCGTGGTTAGTAGGGGACTGGTTAAAGGTATATTATGTGATCTTTTCCAGGGGACGCCCTCAATCCTCGAAAAAAAATTGGAATCAGATTTTCTTGCAGATTTACATTTCTGATCATAAATCGTACATACATTCCAAGTTACAGGGCGATACGATTCGTAATTACTTCAAAATCATGGTTTTAGAGTGAAAATCTGACAGTTTATTTTTAACTCTCAATTCACATAATATACCTTTATTAGAGACCACACTTCATATGCATATACTTGCCAGTGTCCCCCTCAAACGGATGATTAAATTCTTTCTTTTACACATTCAATACAATTTCTGTATTATTTTTCTTTCAGTGTACAGACAACATTGTACTTGAATCAACACATTGGTTTCTCAACAAGAATGAGTGGCGAAGTTTCTGGATTTCATTTGACTACACTACGGGGAAGTTGGAAGTCGGTCAGGGAGGGAAATCTGCATTCATGTCGTTGACTGATGCTAACCCAATTGATGTCCATTATTTGAGTTATCATATAGCGCCAGGGTACGAAAAGGGACATTTTCTGTTTTGTGTATGATTTAGGTTTAATTGTTCATTATGGTTACACAAAATGATGCATCATTTATGATAAGGATTTAGAATACTGTCTACGTGATATGTGTTGATAAGTAACAGACGTAAAACTCCTTACAAATTTTTTGTTTAAATCACCAGTATTTCTTATATCATGATATGTTTAGTCTGTGTTGAAAATCAATAGTGATATATAGCAAAAATTGCAAAATGAGTGTGCCAATACCAGAATTAATTTCTGTCACCTCTTTAAAACATCAACGATGTTGTCCTTTGAGCCCTAACATAGTTGCGCATTCAAAAAGAGAACTCCGAAGTGCCTAAGAAAGTGACTGAAACTAAATCTAGTAATCGCTACAAATGTGGAGTTGTTAGAAAGTTATACCAGTTTCCATTGATGATGTGTAGCACAGTGAACACATTAAAATATCAAAATATTGAAAAGTGTTTTTTAGTATCCTGGATTCCAGGCGTCGAAATGGCAAGACAAGTACTGACACCCCAACGCTCATTCCCATGACCAGTGTCAATATAAATTCAATCATTTACACCACTTGCCCAGCCCTTAATAGGAATTCCTAATTTCCCTAAATACACACATACCATTAGGAGGTGTTTTTACACAGTCAATAGCTGCCCTTTGTATTATTCATTTTTCTATGTATCTTGCTGACCAGGTATACAGTCACTGAGAAAATGTTTGTTTGCGAAATGATGTAGCTATTTACCTGATTTATACCGTTGTATATTATGGCTTTACAAGTTGACAGGCAATTTTAAGGAAACCTAGTATACAGTGTTCATAATATGGGGGCAGAAAAGGAACAAATGAAAGAAAAGGAGAGGAATCCAGGAAAGACTGTATTTCAGGAGTTTAGACAATCCAGGAAAGACTCTGTTTGAGGAGGTTAGACAATACACGTATTAACCAGTCCGGGAAAATGACCAAATCTGGCAATCGGCCTAATCTGGAAATCCATTACCTAATCAGGCAACGCTGTAGTTTTTGTTTGATATGATTGTGATTTGGAGAAAAAAAGGTACTTCTGTATTAAGGTTGTATACTTAATTTGAGCAAATCACAATCATACCAATCTGTCATACAAATTAAATCGCATTTTGTAAAGTTTAATTTGTTGCGATTCTAAGCTTCCTAATACAATTATTCATGAAATTAAATACATCGCAAAATATTGGGTTTCTTGCCTATAGAACATTTCTAATTGAGATCGGAAATCTTCGGAAAAACAGGTCACGTGGACTAGGTGCGTAGTACGTTCTTCGCAACGGTTGATCGCATTCATTAGCATTGGTTGCCCGCCTAGTGGTTTACTATGTTGACATACAAGTGTACACTCATGAGAAGCAAAACTAGTAGCGAGACTATTTTGTTTTATCAACAATGGCGTCGATACCGGCAACTTCAAAATTTATCGAGGGAGGGTAAATCCCGGTAAATGTGAAAGTATTACCCCGAATCTCTTTTATCTCACCGTTTTTTGATTTGAAGTCATCCACTGATGCCTAAACACACTTGGCTAATCGGAAACGTTCGGAACCGATCGAATATTTTGGGATTTGAAATGGTCTATGGTGTCTTTATTTTAAGATACTTGGAATACTTCAGCTCAGACGAACAATGTGATATTGTCTATCAGCTTAATTGGAGCAATTTGAATTGTTGATCAACTGTTTGGCGGCCATTTTGGATTGTGGGCCCTCATTTCGCCCACACTCTTTCAAAGAACAGCAACACGCTAAATTTGTAAAATGAAAAATGAACCTTGTGGTCACGGGATCACTCGAGCGAGATGACCATATAATAATATGGTATTAATTACGAGTTTATATTCGGATGTTTTAGATAATTCGATATTATGAGGCTATGATATATGATGCTTTGATATTTCAGATATTTGAATATTTAGGATGATTTGAATATAACCTTTAGATTTTAAGCTATTTAGATATTTTAGAAATTTGGATATTATTAAGGAAATTAAGGATACTTATGATGATAGCTTACACCAATTTGATATTTAGATAATGTGAATAGTATCATGGATATGAAACTTAGGATAATAGTTACACCTATTGATAGTTTAGATAGATGGATATTTTAGATACCTGTATTATAAAGCTATATTTCAATTTTAGATATTGGATATTTAAGATAATTTGATATTAGCTTTACATTTTAAGCTATACATGTTTTAGATATAATATAAAAGCTGAATGCAAACTGCTGTAATAAATATAAGAGGACCTGACGTTTCGATTCTAACAGAATCTTTATATATCGAAGGTAAAATGACAGAATACAACATGCACAATATATATATATATAGACAAGGGAACAATGTTTTAGATAGTGATATTATTAAGGATATTAAGGATAATTGTGATAATAGCTGCACCTTACATTTAGATATCAATAGCTATTTTGATATTATTAAGGATATTAGCTATTTGGAAGTAGATAATTTGGATAATATCATATTTAAGATATTTTGATATTCAGATATTCAGATATTTAGGATAATTTGAATATAACCTTAATACATTAAGCTATTTATAGATATTTCAGAAACTTGGATATCATTACGGATATTATGCATATGATGACAGCTTTACACCTATTGATATTTTAGATAATATGAATATTATAGCTACACCCATTGATAGTTTAGGATATTTTAGACAATTTGATAACGCCGTACAATCCGGTTTGTTTTTGTCTAAACCCTAATGTAGTGGAGCAATTGGATATGGATAATTTGATATTAGCTTTACGTAAGCTATTTACATGTTTAAGATTTTTGATATTATCAAGGATATTAAGAATAATTATGATAAGAGCTGCACCTATTGATAATTTAGATATTAATTCTCGTCCTATATACTGAGACGTTGTTGTAACACGGTTACTAAGGGGAGGGTCCTAATAAAATCCAAACAGAGATGCAGAATATGTTTATTTTGGTACCATGGTAGGCCTATATAGCGAGAGGTCCCTCCTTCCATACATACCAAAACATGGCCGACCTCAAAAAAGTGAACAGTGAAATATAGGTCAAAATTGAAAATGATCGCAAAAAAAGGTCCAAATATCGATATTTCACCAAGTTCTTTGCTTACAGTCCTCAAAATAAGTAACTGACCAGGTAAATAATATGCTCTTAACTCCAAAACTAAACTGTAACTCTTACGTAAAATTATTAGATGATCAAGTGGTTAGAAAATCTCTTCTCTTTAATTTACGATATTGCACGTGAAGATTGAATGAATATTGAGTCAGTTATTTGCTCAAAACCAAAACAAAGTCCGTTTTCCATTTTAACATTTTGTTCGTCTACACACAGCCTTGGACTAGCAACAGGCAGATTATTGATTAACTGGTAGCGACAACTCACGGGTCTATAAGTAAGAGTAAGGATTGGGGATGCTTCTATTGATCAATGCAACCCATACACATACCTGTCACACGGTCCCGCGTGTTCAAAACCAAAGTGTAAAATGTAAACTGCACTTTGTTATATCCTTATCAACGAAGTGTTCTTAATTATTAACCGATCTTCATAAACAATGCCTCAAATTATAGAAAAGCAATTTCTATACAACTTAATAATTTAATTATTATTGACAACCATTTCTGGTTAGACTACGACATTTGAATAGAGTGCTCAATACCGTAAACGGTAGAGCGTATACAAATTCAGAGGTATAGACCTTCCGGAATATTATTGCTACTCTGAGTTTCATGGACAATCCCATACGGTCATTTTGTCCAATCATCAGGCGAATAGATGCTTCTCTGATCGCAGATCTAGCACACATATGATAATGCGAATACACAATCAATGGTGTTTTTGATCAGCAATCAGAGCAGCATAATATTCCCGAAGTGGTCAGTACACATCAAAAGATAATCAGAGAGTGCTCAACAGAAAAAATCAGGAGCGTAATATAATTATTATTGACAACCATTTCTGGTTAGACTACGACATTTGAATAGAGTGCTCAATACCGCAAACGGTAGAGCGTATAAAAATTCAGAGGTATAGACCTTCCGGAATATTATCGCTACTCTGAGTTTCAACTTAATAATTTAATATATATATGTAGGAGCTATAATTTTGGAGTTAAGAGTATATTTGTTACCTGGTCAGTTACGTATTTTGAGGACTGTATATTATAAGTGAGGGGCATGATGTTTCTAACATATTTTTTTCTTCTCTTTACTGTTTTTATTTCGCTCAAAAAAACATAAAAACAAATCACATACAGTTACAATACGGTTTCTAACATATACTATAAGATTCAGGACCATACTATTAATATATTTGTCAAAATGGCGATTTTTAAATATTGTAAGGTGGCACCACGCCCCCCTACCCTCGGACTTTGACGGCTTACCCTAACCCGGGTAGCGAATTTATTATCTGTAAACAACAAATTGGCCAAACACTGCATACATTTATTATCAGTCTCATCATGTATACTATACGCTTTATTCCGTCAAGGTATCAAATGTTGTTTACGGTAAATATAATCGCCTCCGGGTAAGGTGGTACCGTTGGGTAAGGTGGTATCCTCAAAGGATGTAAAAGAGATTATATAGACGCCTTAGGTCACTGTATTTTACGTTTTAGCGCTACCGGCATCATTTCTCAGGGGGGAATGGTAACCCCTCCCCCTTTAGTAGGACGAGAGTTAATAGCTACTTGGATGTATTAAGGATATAAAACTATTTGGATATCATCATTTCAGATATTTGATAGTAATGGTATTTGGATATTTAGGATAATTTAAATACATAAACTTGGATATTATTAATGATAGTAAGGAACCTTATGATGACAGCTACACCTATTGTTATTTTAGATAATCTGAATAGTATGGATAATTACGATAATAGCTACATATTATAAGGCTATGATTGATATTTCTATTTCAGATATTTGGATGTTAAGGAAGTTTGATATTAGCTTTACATAAGGTATTTACATGTTTTAGATAATTTGATATTATTAAGGATATTGAGAATAATTATGATCAATAGTTGCACCTATTGACAATTTAGATATTTAACTATTTTGATATTATTAAGGATACTAGCTATTTGGATTTGTAGATAATTTGGATATTATCATTTCAGATAATTGATATTCATGGTATAGTATTTGGATATTTAGGATAATTTAAAAATAACCTTTATATATTATATTATATGCAATTTATATACTTCAGAAACTTGGATATCATTACGGATATTATGGATACTTATAATGACAGCTTTACACCTATTGATATTTTAGATAATGTAAATATTATCATGGATACTATGGATAATTATGATAATAGCTACACCTATTGATAGTTTAGATAATTTGATATTAACTTTACATATTAAAGGTAGGTGTTCTGATATCTTGCCCGATTTTCAACTTGATGTTTTCTGTTCAACATGAAGGGTCATCCTCTAAAATTTGAGTTGCATAACTCCAATCAGCGTTCGCGTTAAGTGGTTGCCCGGTTGCCCGGGACACCCAAAATTAGCACCGGGCAACCAACATGTACTTATTTGGTTGCCCGGTGGGCAACCAATTTTTTTACAAGAAGTGAAACACTTAACACATGCATTTAAATATTTTACAGAACGGGCAACCACAAAATCTGCCGGGCAACCATAATTTCCTGCTTGGTTGCCCGGCGGGCAACCAGATTTTTTTCCTTAATTCGGACGCTGACTCCAATGGTTCTTATTTTAGAAGCACAGGGTGATATGAAATTTGCCCAAACTAGCCGGGTACCGGTGGTTAACCACCTTTGGCGGTAATTCAGTGCATTTTGGCCTATAGCGTCTAAATGGAACATATCTTGCGCCTAAGATATTGCATAAACAATGAGAAAAATATGGGTTTTCTTTTGATATTAAAATATGTATATATATAAAGAAAAATTATGATAATAGCTGCACCTATTGACATTTCAGATATTAATAGCTGCACCTATTCATATTTTAGATATTTAGATATTTTAGATCATTTGGATACTAAAGGCTACCCAGTGGGCACGGTTGGGGAAAATTACGTTGTATAGACGTTGTATTAAGGTCGAACGTCGGGCAACCCAATTCCAACGTAAGAGCAACGTTATAATACTGACGTCCATACACCTATTCATGTTGACGTCGCACAAACGTTGCCGTATAATCGGCCGTACGACGGCCATCGCGCGACTTTAATACAACGGTGTGGCAACTACTAATCTATGACGTCGGTGCACCCATTAATGTTGACGTCGCACACACGTTGATGTACACCGGCCATACGACGGTCATCGCGGGAGCTAATTTGCATATTTGACTTGGCCTTTAAATTATTAGCCGAGTAAATTGCGCCAATCGCTCATTAGCATAATTGCAATGGTACAACAATTAGCACAGGGGCTTGTCAGTGTACCATTTCAATTATGCTAATGAGCTAATTTGCACCTTTTATTTATTTAAACCTAATAATTTATTTGAATTAAGTCGATGCATTGATTTAACACCATTGAATGTATATTGATATATGCATATATGCATATTTTCTCACTGGTTACAGGAAAGGGAAGTAATTGCTCACTAATACATTGAGCAAGAACATGAACATCAAAGAGCCATGACCCTGCAGCCCACCCCAACCCCACACCACCGTTCCCTGGTTACTAAGCGATAATTCACAAAGTATATGTACATTATACTAGGAAGAAATCAACACATTTTCTATCAAATTTTTATGTTGATTCAATTTTTTTAACGTCGGCACAACGTTGAATGTGGACGTCACACAAACGTCGTTGTATCTTAGCGTTAAAAACTTTCATATTCACCTTCCAGGCAACCATCATCCAACGTTAGATATTGACGTTGACACAACATTGTACCAACCAATTTGTGCCCACTGGGTCTGCTAGATATTTTGCTATTTTACCCATTTCACTATTTTGCTATTTTACATATTTAGCTATTTGTATATTTTACATATTTAGCTATTTGGATATTTTACCTATTAAGGATTTGAAATATTTCGATATTATAGATAATTTGGATATTATCAAGGCTATGGCAGATATTTTGATATTTAGCTAATTTGATATCAGCTTGACATACTAATCTATTAACATGTTTTAATTAGTATTACATTAACACTTTCCATGCGACAAGTATCTGCAGACAACAGTTCCAATTCAAAACAGTTTCAAAAATGTCAACATTATTGAGTTTCATCACCATATTTGGAATCACCATGTGAAATGCATTGAGATAAGTATAATAGACATGTCTATTATTGGTTCAGTTATTCCTGGGATAGACTATGAAGTTGGCAAGGGTTTTTGAAACATCTGTTTTGTATAATATGTTAAAACTAATAGCCGCGTGGAAAGTGTTAAGGATATTGAGAATAATTGCGATAATAGCTGCACTTATTGACATTTTAGATTTGATAGCTGCATTTATTCATATTTGAGATATTCAGATATTTTAGATAATATGGATATTGTAAAGGCTATGTTAGATATGTTGATATTTTACATATTTAGCTATTTGGATATTGTACCTGTTTGGATATTATTGAAGATATTAGGTTTTGGATATTGTATATATCATTTGGATATTATCACCGCTATGACATATATTTTTAAATGTCAGATATTTAGATATTGAACTTTATATACAATTTGCATATTATTAACTATAATGGATTTAAGGTAAATTGGATATTATTGAAATATCCACTTCAATGGTGTATGCATCGTTATGTAATAGTTTCGCATATCAATCGCCCAACACAATATCAATGATCATTGGTGCGTCAAGAATCAATTACAATTACATGTATAATGTATGCATCGTTGTTTAATTGTGTTGATATAAATCCACCACGAATAAGATAATATGCTTGGTGTATTGTTCTTTAACACTTTCCACGCGGCTATTGGTTTTACTAAATACAAAACAGATTTTTCAGAAACCTTTCTCAACTTTCAAGGTCTATCTCAAGAATTACTAAACCAATACTAGGCATGTTTGTACTTATTTCAATGCATTCTCAGGCTGATTCCAAATATGGTAATGAAATTCAATAATGTTGACATTTTTGAAACATTTTATGAAATTTTGGAATGTCGTCTGCAGCTGCCTGCCGCGTGGAAAGTCTTAACAATGCTTGCACTTGCACTATAAAAACCACAATATTGATAACTATGACAACATCAGTGGTGATTTAAGAAAGTACAAGTTAAACTCCATGTATATATATATATATATATATATATATTATATTATATGTGTATGCAAACTAATAAGTATGCATACTAATCTAGACCAGGGTTAACCAGTCACACAATCAGTATCCTTGTCGTCTTACGATTGCGTTAAGCATGAAACTCAGAGTAACGACTCCCTTTCTCGGAAGGTCTAAACTTTGAATTTTTATATATATATTATATATATATATATACTAGTCCGTAGAATGACTAAGATATTAGATACATTCAGTGTGAATCAAAAGTAGTTGTACGGAATTTAATATTTGTTTCCAAAAAGACCAAACAAATTTGACCAACCAAGTGAAGCACATATTCAAAGCATATTCTTCCTCTCACATGAAAGAAATAATCACGGAAATTGATTTTTGCTATCAATACTGTACTATGAAATTGTCTGCAAAATGTTTTTAAATATTTATTACAGGGCTGTCAACTTTTGGGATTTGCTGGGAGGGAGAAACAAAAAATCGTAAAACATGCTCAACTTTTCCCCGCCCAGAAGCTGAAATCTTGATAAGTGGGTGGGTGGGTGGGTGGGGGGGGGGGGGGGGGGGGGGGGGGGGGGGGGGGGGGGGGGGGATGGTAGCGATGACGTTTTCCTCAAGTCCGCCCACAAAATTGCATGGTCAAAATCACAACTGTATCGACGGAAGCTATAGTTAAGGGTGTTGATAAACATTTTAATTGAGGTAATTTGGTTGAGGCGGGAGATTTTATATGCTAGGCAGGAGTGCGGGAGAAAGAGTCTCTAGGCGGGAGAGTTGACAGCCCTGATTTATTACCATGTGTGTGAACTAAGTAGTAGTGTTATTTATTTCTTGTATTAGTACTATGAAAATGTATTTGAAGTGGAAAGTTGCAATAAAGTCTGATATTGACATCAATGCATACATCTCTGATACTTGACATCTTTGATACTTATTCATAATTTGCTAATATATACCCCTGTCACACATACGGCGATCAGGCCTTGGCTCTCGTTGCGCTGGAAAAAGGGATCAAAACGCCATGCAAAACGCATATTGGGAACCCAGTGGACACCATGTATCGTATAATAGTATGGGAATGCCCTCTAATAAGGCAGAACCAGACCAGGACAGCCATTAGTTTTAACCCTACCACAGAGAACCGCTGCAAAAGTCATATTTGCTCTTCACTATGGCTTCACTTGGCTTGACTTGTAACAACGAAAAATTGACTTAATAGCTGTATTCCAGTTTGCTAAAGGCGTAGCAATACATTCGAGTTGATATTATTTGCAAGCCTACAAAGGTTAATATTGCCTACAATCTGATTTATACATGATAATACAATATTATATTCAGAAAAAAGAAGAAAAAAACACATATTTATCTTTAGGATAATTTTCCGTGTCTGTTGTCCAAAATCTCTCTCTGCTTTTGATCGCATCATTATAAAAAGTGAGAGAGATACCAATTATCATTTACTATAAATGTGTAGCTATGATTATACTCATGACAAAAGTCATGAAGCAGCTGCCATTCATATTAACGATGTTATGAATGAGGAGGTATAACTCATTGAATGACCCTCGTATTATTAATGAAGTTTTGATATTCAATTTGTCAAAACAGGTTAATATTATTCAAATCATTGCCCCAAGTACAATACCAAACACCTGTTAAACTAATAATCCAAGTGAATGGACTCCCCGGGGGGGGGGGGCCAGTCAAACATAATGTTGTACACATGCGTGACCAAAAAACCGCGTAAAAAGGGGTGTTTTTTCAGTGTTGGACGCGTCACGCGCGTGACGCGTTAAGGGTATCAAAAACGCTGATTTTCAAGAAAAAGGGTGGCTTAAAATCCCGGCTTAAAATACAGGTCGAACGTGTTTAGGTAACTTATTTTGTTCCCCGTTAAATAGAAAAAACTTGTTTAGGGGTCATATTCTGGCAAGAACTTGTTTAGGGGTCAAAATTTGCAAGGAAAGCGCGCTAAAAACTTGTTTAGGGGGTAATTTTGCTTGCAGGGTAAAACTTGTTTAGGGGGTGTGTGGAAAACATTTGGTCACGCATGTGTACACCATTATGTTTGACTGGCCCCCCCGGGATGGACTCCATCCATGCATGTCTTGGAGTTTGACGAGTGAACAACTACAGGATGACAGGACAGGACAGCGCTCTGAAATGCCAGTGTACTACGCTTGTTTTGAGCATGCACAAAACAAGCGTAGCACACTGGCGCTTAAGGGCGACCATGGGGACGCTCTCACGACCCTCTCACGTCCCAGCCAGTTCCCACTGCGTCACCAAGGGGTTCGTAGAGATCTTGATGCGTTTAGCTTGGAGTTTTTATAATTTGTAAGCGTAATCTAAGCGCCGGCCTGATCGCAGCAGAATGTGAAAGGGTTTTAGCGACCTTGACTTAAAAATGGACAATTTCGGACAGTTTTCCGCGCTCTCACTGCGTATTATACATATTTTTGAGCGCAGTTCAGTCGCTGGTCTGATCGCCGTATGTGTGACAGGGCCAATAGGTAAGGTGCTTAATATCTTAAGGCCCTGTCACACATACGGCGATCAGGCCAGCGATTGCACTGCGCTATAAAAAGTGTACAACACGCAGTGATAGCGCGGAAAACTGTCAATTTATAAAACAATGTCACCAAAACCCTTTCACAAACTGCTGCAATCAGACCGGCGCTTGGATTACGCTGAAACATTATCAAAACGCCAAGCCAAACGCATCAAGATCTCCACATACCCCTCAGTGACGCAGTGGGAACTGGCTGGGACTTCAGAGGGTCGTGAGAGGGTCCCCATATGGTCGCCCTTGAGCGCCAGTGCACCACGCTTGTTTTGTGCATGCACAAAACAAGCGTGGAGGTTCCGCGTTCTGTTCAGAACGCTATAATGACTCAGTAACAGCGAAAAGTGAGCGTCCCGTCGATGTAGCATGCAAACTACTTGTCCTCTGCGACTGCAGTAAAGGTTCGTTCACACTAGGCGATGTTTGCCGTGCGATGCGATGCGGTAGCCGTACTTCCACCGCAATGTACGGTAATTCGTCGCGGGTCACGCCGGTTCAACGCAGGTCACCGCATGCGATGGCATTCAGTGCCGTTTGGCAAAATATGAGAGCGTCAGCGTCAACGCAATGCGTCGCAGACTGCCACAATGGCAGTTAAATATGTTTTAACTCCTTGCAATAACGTACCGCACCGCACAGTAAATAACGTTTGAGTGTGAACAAACCTTTGCTGTCAGGAGACAAACACATCATGATATTATCACTATTATATCATGTTAATGTATTCAGAATAATCAAAAATGTTATTGATGCACCTGTTTAAACTCCCGCCAACATATTTTCATGGCTATACAACAGTAGCATTATCGCATTACGCTAAGCTAGGACAATGCTCTCTAAATAGGATTTAAATAACAATCAATGTAACAGAAATGTGATTAGAGCTATAAACGTGGGTCATTGTTATTCCTTCTGTATCTTCTACAAGGAGTATAATGTACAGTCCTCAAAATAAGTATCTGACCAGGTAATATGCTTTCAACTCAACACTATCGGCCGAGTGGACCAATGGCGAGTAGCTGAAGAATAGCGCTACCTGGCTAGTAACTGAGGCGTAACCAAAACATTTGAGAGCACCAAACCGGCGTAAGCTGCTAGGCTAGTAACTTGCGAGTCGCGATATTTGAGGCTGGTTTTGGTGAGATCATGAACAGTGAGGCAACATCTTAAGGAAGGAAGACAATAACGGGTGTATAAAGCCAAATTGAACTCATTGCGAACCAGTGATTGCTCAATATTGTACAATTTAATGTTTGTCCCACAATCATGTCATACACATCTTTTTTTTCTTTCTTTACCATTGAATGTTATCAGCGAACCAAGGAAACGTTGGGTCCTGATCAACAGTTTTTACAATGTTTTCCCCAATATTAAAGTCAATTACAGTTGGTTTCCCGCTGCATAGGGAGAGCGAGCGGCATTTGCCTGGCTTTAGGGTGAAACCCATACTGAATGCTTAGTTTCATCTTTTAGGGGACGATGCTGAATAATGTGGACATTTACCTCGCTAATTACTATTCTGGTGTTACTCGCCAGTTTTGCTCTCAGAATTACATCGTTAGTAAGTTACGCTACCGTTAGGGCTGCTAGGGAAGTAGCTTACCTCCCTATAAAGTGGTGCACACGGCCGATATGTGTTATATCGTCGCTGCTCTGACATAACGACACATCACTTTACTTAATTCTGTTGTGATGTGTCGTTATGTCAGAACAGCGACGATATGTATGTGTTGTATATGTATAACCTAGGTAGTAACTTATTTTGAGGACTGTATGTAATTTGAAAACGTGTTGAGAAGGTACTAGTAACGCAGACAGCGACTTATAAGCGCAATTTGATCGCAGCAGAGCATAAACAAGCGCGGCGCTTTGTATGGGCCTCAAGGGCGATCATGGGGACCCTACCCCGCTCTAGATGGTGTCCACTGCGTCCCCATTCGGTTCTTAGAGACCTTACTGTGTTTTGCATGGCTTTTTTCAGCGCAACGAGAGCGCAAGGCCTGATCGCCGTATGTGTGACAGGGGTATGATATATAATTGGTTATTTTTGATAATATGTTATGTTATTTATGATAATAACATTATTTCTACAGGTTTCAACATTATAAAACAATAGGGGTCTGGAACCCCCTTAGTATTTTTACCTCCACCGCCACTGGTAAGAGAAGTTCAAGTAAGGAGAAAAGGGAGACAATGAAGAAAATTAATGTAAACGAATTTCGATTTTTGTGCAAAAACAAAAATCAATGTTCTTGGTGAGGATGTTGCTCAAGTTATAATTTGAATGTGCACACTTTGTGTTTGAATTTTACTCCTGTTAGCTGCCTATACGTATGAATCATTGTTTTTAGTTAGTAGGCATGTATTAAAATGACTGCTTCAGAATGCTGATTTTTGCCTTTAAAATGACTAAAATGCTCGAGGGCCCCTAGACCCTATACCAACTTAGTGTGGTTGTTTAAGTAACAATTTGAATGTGTACACTTTGTGTTTTTATTTTACTCCTGTTACCTACTTATGTATGAATCATTGTTTTTTAGTTATTAGGACTACATGTAGGCATGTGAGCAAATTTCAAAATTACTTCTTCAGAATGATGATTTTTTTTTCGCATAAAATTAAAATGCCTAAAACCAAGGGGCTTCTCCCTTCGACCCCACCCACTTCGTGTAGATATTATTTAGGTTATATTTGAATGAGCACACTTTGCGTTTGGATTTTATTCCTGTTACCTAACGATGTAGGAATCATTGTTTTTTAGATAGTAGGCATGTGAGAAAATGCCAAAATTACAGCTTCAGAATGTTGAATTTTTGTATAAAAAATGCATAAGACCCAGGAGCATCCAGGGGCGGTCATAATGCGACCCCTGGAACCCCTCCATATGATGTGAATATTGTAAGGAGTTCAAGCTTCCAGGGGCTTCGCCTAAAACCCAGGAGGGGCTATCCCCCACCCCCACTTTTTAAGTTGGCAACCTTTAACACTTATGCACATGTCAGTTGTATGCCGTACTATACTATAAGACCCTGGGAATGATGCGTCACTTTACCAAGGTGTGTCACTTTCTCATGTACCATGACGCACCCCTGTGTCACAAATGTGACGGATCGTTGTCATAATGACAGTACCTTTTTTGATCGAGGCGCGTTGCTTTAAACGATGAGATCTCAATGACTATCGTAGACTAACGATGATATCTCTTTTGAGAAGTTCGGTGGCTCTGAAAAGAGCCGTTCTTAAGAAGCTCGCTGCCTCTTGTTGTACTTTGGCTTGTTGTGCCATGTGTGCTGCTGATAGTGATGGTAATTATTTCCATCGGTGCGTGCGTTGTTCTTGCCATACCACCGCCTTTATTTGGTTTGGTATTCTTCTTGCTAAACAGACTGGGCTGTTCCGCATCTTCTTCTTGCTAAACAGACTGGGCTTGCTGTTCCGCATGTTACTCCTTCTTGCTAAACAGACTGGGCTTACTATTCCGCATCTTCTACTTGCTAAACAGACTGGGCTTGCTGTTCCGCATGTTACTCCTTCTTGATAAACAGACTGAGCTTGCTGTTCCGCATCTTTAATACTGGTTCGTCGAACTGAATGATGCTTCTACCTTGAGTGCATCGATTTGAGACAGTCATGGTCCGTCAGAATCAATCAATGGTGCGCCGTGACTAAGGGAGTAAAAATGGTGTCTAAATTTGACTAGCTATTATTTAGAGGTGTGCTACCTTAGAACCATAATGTTTTTTATTTTCAAACTTGGCTTTGTTATGTTTGATTTATCATAATAATATTTATAATGGCTTATATTGCGCCAACAATCAACAAAATTGTTGCTCCAGGCGCATCGATACATCATTGCAAAACAAAAATGGTACAAAAAGCGAATGAAGGAGAACCGTCACCACTTCCACACAACAAACAAAAGTGGTAGCGTTGCACTAATGACAAATCCCCCACTCACAATCTGAACAAAGCCATAAATAATATCATATTAAGAACATGATACTGAATACACAAACATTAATCAAAGAAATCACTCTCAGATTTCATAATTAAAGTCTTTAACAATGTTTTGAATGAATCCACAGATTTCGCAGTTTTTACAAACTCCGGAAGCTTATTCCATAAGCGAGGTGCAGCACATAGAAAAGATTAAAAGAACGTGATCCCCAGGATTTTGCAAATCGGTTCAGTGAAAAGTATTTTGCTGTTCGAGCGCAATTGTTTTTTTCTTGCTTGTATGGAGTTTTCGAGTTATGCCAATTTTTATAATAGAGCGGGAATCTTTAAAATTGGTTCAGAATTTTCACGTTTCAGCCGAGGCTATACTGCGTGATGGTTTCAAACAGTGCTAACTTGGGTCATTCTTATTTCATAATTTCAATCAAGCAAAGCGTTTAGTCGTTTCTATAACATGCCATGAATATTTTCTATTGGCCTTGATGCCCTGCCCCCCCCCCCCCCCCGCCGATCAACCTGACCCCCTCCCCGCAGCCGCCATTCTACACTCTTAACCCGATATGCACACCCGGCGGCTCCCCCCGCCCAGCATCGCGCTTGGCCTGTAGCATCCTCCGCCGCCGTGGGCTCTCCCTAACCCTAACCCTAACCCTAACCCTAACCCTAACCCTAACCCTAACCCTAACCCTAACCCTAACCCTAACCCTAACCCTAACCCTAACCCTAACCCTAACCCTAACCCTAACCCTAACCCTAACCTTAACCATAACCATAACCGAACCCTTAACCCTAAACCCTAACATAACCCGAACCCGAACCTTAACTCTAAACTTTATGTTCACACCCTGCGATGTAGCCTTTTCGAATCACATCTCGAGCATTTAATGGAGCAAGATATGTTCCATTTATGCCTGATCGGACAAAATACATGTGAGTTATTGGTAAAGGTGGTTAATCACCCGGCCAGTTTCTGTACTCAATGGACAAGAGAGCATGTGTGGTCTAGTGGATAGCACGCAGGACTCACAATACAAAGGTTGTGAGTTCTAGCCCCGCTACGGCCAACATGTTTGTATCCTTGGGCAAGGTACTTAGTCTCAATTGCCTCGTGGTTCGGAAGACACGTAGAAATGGTGGTCTCGTGCTTCGGAAGAGCAATACCCGAGCACGTTAAAGGTTACAGACTCTTTCGGAAAGAGTAGGGGATAATCCTGGTCTGTATTCTGTTCACACACCTAATAACGGACCCCAATGGAAATAAGCTTCAATCGAGGCTTTCTTGGGCTATCAAGGGTCGTAAGGCCCAAATAAATAATACAAAAAAATACACATTTCATGTCACGCTTCTATGATAAGAACCATTGGAGTTATGTAACTCAAACTGTGGAATACAATTTTGAAATAAGTATGGGGATCATCAACGCGTACGAAATGTGATGCTTGAATCACTCCATCAACGACTATGCCAAAAGAGTTATTCTTGTGTAGCATAGTGGCAACGCTCTAGCGCTTCCACGGAGGAATCCCGGGTTCAATTCCTTAACCAACCATATAAAGGGGTCAAAAAAGTAAGCCCCCCTCTAAAATTAGATTACCTTTGTTTAACTTCATACACAACTAGACGTTTTGAAAAATTGAAACGATTATGAAAAGATAAAACGCTTGGCTACCAATAGAAAGTTTTTTATTTTCGATATCATGTTTACTTTTCACAAAACAGTCACATTTACCCAAAATGATGTTTTCAGAAAAGTGGCACTTGGTCCTATACCAGCCATTTAAAAACTCTCTCTCGTGATTTTTTTGTACGCAAATTAGACTATAATTCCTATATTATGGCCGCCATACTGGGGATCAAAAAATTCAAATTGCTTCAATTAAAGGTATATTATGTGATCTTTTCCAGGGAGCGCCCTCAATCCTCGAAGAAAAAAAATCGAAAGCAGATTTACATTTCTGATCATAAATCGTACACACATTCCAAGTTACAGGGCGATACGCCGATTCTTAATTACTTTAAAATCATGATTTTAGAGTGAAAATAAACTGTTGGAATCTGCGCCGACAACTTATTTTTACTCTAAATTCACTCTAAAACCATGATTTTGAGGTAATTAGGAATCGTATCGCTCTATAACTTAGAATTATTTCATGATTTATGATCAGAAATGTAAATATGCAATAAAATCTGCTTCCAATCTGCGTTCCCTGGAAAAGATCACATACCGTCTTTAAGCTGACAAGCATACCAATGCATATACCAATGCAAATTGTTTGTCTGAGCACAAGGTTTCTAAAAATGTATAGTTTGCCCCCATTTCCGATGTGTGGTTTAACTGAGATATTGAGCAAAACGTGAAAAGGTCGTTGACCTTTTCTTTTGGGGTCAAAATTTGAAATGCTCCGATTTGACAAACGATATCTCAAATGTTCGTCAGATCACAAGGGTTCAAGAAATGGTAGTTGTTACCACCTGGATTCGTTTTTGTACCTTGTACAGGGTCAAAAGGTCAAATTCTATAGGTGTATCTACGGAAGTGGGGCAAACTATACATGTTTAGAATCCTTGTGCTCAGACAAACAATTTGGTATGCTTGTCAGCTTAAATGGTAGGGCGTAGGACGCGTCGTAAAGTATGCCGCGCTCTAAAACGCAGAACTGGTCCGTGTCCTGCGTCACACAAATATAAACAATATTTGTTATCTCAGTACCAATAATAACTTTATAATCTATCTCGCTGGGTATACGTCTTTAGTTACTTTTAATATTATTATCATTGTATACAACATAATGATACTATATATCTACTTTGAATTCAATATTTTATTCATGTAGCTTTGCCTTTGCCAACATTGTCGTTTGTCCACACTTGTCCTTGTATTGTCGGCGTCTTGCCCTTAGTCTTTACGTCTTTCATGTTTGTAGCTGTCTTGCACCTCTCTTTTTGTAAGGGTGGCCAAGGCCTCACGAGCTGCGCTGCTCTTAATTGGTTAGCCTACCATTTTCCGTCCAGAAGGCTCCAATTTTGGCATCATCAAAAATCTAAAAGGTCGGTGCCACTGTACACAGATTCCCATTGCCGACGTTGAAGCCTCTAATGTTTTTCGCCCTCGATTTACAAGGTACATTTATGCTAATGAGTTGACGCAAAAGGTACATCGCGCAGACTTCGCGCTGCATGGAACGTCTCAATGTCCCTTATAAGGACTTTTGTGCTGTCAATCATGGCGTTGTCAAGATAGCGCCCTCGTTTTACAAGGTACATTTTCAGACACGCCCCACTTAGGCACGCCCCAGTTCCATATATGGAGGCTTTCAGTTTGCGATTCTCCCATTACTATTAAACTCCCTGGTATGGTATGAGCAACATACATGTTTGGTGCTTTAAGAAGAATGTGAACCAAATAATCCCTTAGCCCCCCCCCCCCCAAGGGCGTCCCCAGAGGGGGGGGGGGGGGGGGGTGTGGGGGGTGTCACACCCCCCCCCCATTCATCAAATCTGTCGGCAAAATAATGGGGCTGTGGGCAAAAAAAAAGGAAGGAGGAAGAAAAGGGAGAAAGAAAGAAAGGGAAGAGAAAGGAAAAGGGAAAGAAAAAAAAAAGAAGGGAGAAAAAAAGAAGGGAAGAAAGAAAGAAAGGAAAAGGAAAGAGGAAAGAAAGAAGAAAGGAAGAAAGGAAAGAGGAAAGAAAGAAAGGAAAAGGGAAAGAAGGGGAGAAAGCCCTTATAACAGATATCGTATGCAAAAATGAACAAAGGCAATGTAGGCATATACATTTGTACTTTGTAGGCACTGTGTAAACGAGCCCATTTGTATGAGATTTTTTATGTCGGCGCACATGAACAGCCTATAGCCCAAATAGTGTTTTGCTTATTGTCAAGACACCTAGCAAAAAATTGTGTCGGATTAGTATAGGCTAGGCCTAACGGGCAATGTCAGCCAATGTGTGGGACCTGTACATGTACTGCTCTTTAATTATACTAACTAGGCCTATATCATTGTCGTTGTCAATGCAAACCCAAGTCAATAATGTCGCCAATGGCCAATCATGTTGGCACATAGGTTACGAGATATGAAATAATTCGCCTATACTTATGATGTAGGCCAATTGCTCTCATTGTACTGATTGTAGACTCTGCAAGCCCACTATCAGTCTATCGCAAAAGTAAGTCCAACTCCAACGATTAGGTGTCAATGCAATGTAAGAGAACAATGCAAATTATCATTATAATTAAGACAATAAGCACAACTGTCGTTATTTGCGCGAGACCAGAATTTGTGTGTGCACCAGAGGCACAATCGATATCTCACGCAGTGGCGTAACCAGGGGGGGGGGGGGGGGGGGGGTGGGGGGGGGGGGGGGGGGGGGGGGGGGGCAGCCCCCACTTGGAACCCTTTCCCCCGCTTTCCCCCCCTCCCCCAATGAAAAAAAAAATCGCATGTCTTCCCAAAATGCAATATTCTATGGTACAAGCTTGTTTAGAACCGAAATGTAGCTCAATCGTGCAAAAAGTAGGTGTAAAGTCGAAGATTTTTGCGCGCTATGCGCGCATTTTCTTGACACTGGAATGGAGCCCACCCATTAGGAGCCCCTCATTTTAAGTTACTGCCCCCTTCTTGCCCCCCCCCCAAATGAAAAAGTCTAGTTACGCCACTTATCTCACGTAATGGTATAGGTCTATATGTCGAGTTTTCCATGACCATTTTAGTTTAAAAATGAAAATCTTTGTGCACTTCGCGCGCATTCTTTCTACAGGTATCAACATTATGATGGTCTCGAACCAAACCAAATATTATATGTGGGACGTTAAAAACGTTATACTGGACCCTTTAAGTGTTACAAATGCAAATTTTGCGCGCTTCGCGCATATTAGTTTCAATGTTTCAATATTTAAGCTTAATTTATAGTATCAGAAGACATCAACCAGTTTTCAATGACCATTTTAATTCAAAAACTGAAAAATTAGGCGCGTTCTGCGCGCATATTTTCTACAGGCTTTAATATTATAATGGCCCTCAAACCATACGATTTGGATTTGGACTTGATATGTATGTAACTATGCAATATCAAACCGTCAAAAACGTCATACTTGACCATTTAAGTGTTAGAAATGCCAATTTTTGCGCGCTT